>BEXV01002173.1:62154-74936 GCA_003118195.1 Hemicentrotus pulcherrimus | reverse complement strand
AACATGATAATTGGACCAACATGATCAAAATATGTAATTTATACTCATTTTCCTTCAATTTGGTAATTGCTAAATCAACGATGCCCCATATTATTATAGCGCATGCGCGTATATGTGCGCACAACAAAACATGCTTAACCTCTGTCCCATACTAAATCCTAACTCCGGGAAGCTCCAACACCGGCGCCGGTGTTGGAGCTTCCCGGAGATAACTAAATCCCTGATTTGTTACAATACAGTGCAGTGCAGAAAAATGCCCGAAAATATTGCTTACCTCTTGCTGGCAATCCCAATACACAAATACAATTCAAATACTATACGGAGTTGGGTCGGAAAGAGATAATTGGTTTCCTTTCACCGAGACCAATCGCTTGGTCACGTGATATATTTGGCGCCAAATACAAAATTGAGCGTGGTTTCCGACAAACAGAGACACAATTTTTATATATTCCACAAATGGAATTCCGAAGAGTGGTGAATTCACAAAATGTATATTCCAATTAGGACTGCAGCAATCCAAAAAGAAAATTGAGTAAATTTGGTGTCAGGTGAAGATTCAATTTGATCGAACACCGGAGCTCGGTGGAGGCACGTCCGGCCGTGTTGAAGGTCAAGGCTAGCCAAGATGGCCTATGCTGGCCTTTATGTGTATGGCGAAGAAAAAGGGTACGCATGCGCGGTATTGGCGCAGCAAATATGAATATTCATGCCATAGAGCGCCGATCGCTCGAAATCGCTGAATATGCACGACTCGAACAAACAGAGCGGTGAATGTAAACAAGCGCAGTGTGCAGCAATTCAGGCTCTAGAAAGCAGCCAAAAAGTTCAAAATACCCTTGTTGCTGATATTATGTACAAAATCAAAGTACTACAAATGTCAGACATAGAGATAAACTTTGAGTTGATACCTCACCATTGCGGTGTTCGAGGAAACGAAATAGCAGACACTCTAGCCAAAAAAGGAGCGCAAAAAGAAAACATGGAACTAGAAATTGTATTCATAAAGGAAGAGTAGACAAAACACATGTCTTCAGTTTATAAAGAGATATGGCAATTTCAATGGGAGTCTTCATTAAATGGAAGACAATTATGGCGAATTCAGCCAAATGTCTCAAAAACAGAAAATATTCAAGGTTTTAATAGAAAGGAGGAAGTAACCTATAATGAATTGTTCTGCTCAGCTGTATAATGTATGTATTTCATATTTACGGAGTACCCTTGTACATTTAAAACGAATATCACAGATGATTGAGAAAATTCCATGAATAAATATAATTCTCATAATCGTTGGATTTTCCGTTGACATATTGTCTGGTGTCCATCTCCCCTATTTTAAAACCCCTTTTTCGGAAAATTGTCACTACATCGGTTGACATTACGCATCAAGCATTACATAAGTGTCATGAGGAAGAAAAACTTTCAAATAATATCTCATTCGACGTTATTTAATATGATAGCAGATTGAATGATGTAATTTATAAACGAAGTGGTTCGTTGTCAACGTTGTTGCACTGAAATGTGTCATTTCGTGTTCTCATTAAATGTTCAGCGTTTCCGGTTATCATGATGGCAAACGTATACAATTAAACAATTTCTGTACATTTGGGGGCGCGGGAAAATTATAGTATTTCAGCTGATTGGCAAATAAGAGAATATTATTCATATTTAGAGAAAGTTTTAAAATGCAAATGTGTTTTCTTTCATATTATGTCTTTTGTTTAACAAAGGAGTTAACTCCTTGCTTTAACTAAAATTATTTGTAATCCTGTTTTCCTTATAGACCTTACGGTGCGATGTTTTTTGTAAATATTATTCATGGGGTACGATATAAATACGAGTTTAAAAGATATCGGCTAGGATTTGTGCTTTTAAATTGTGACTTGTTGGCCTGATATTCTATTTGTGATCAACTAAGACTTTGCCAGCGTTAAAAATAATGACCGCTAGGAATCCGTTCAAATCTCAGTGCTGGACAAAGCATTTAGCTTTCCGTACGGTGTATCTTTATTCATTATCAGTTTTCTTTCTTTCTCATTGAATCATGCTTTTCATCTCTCCCTCTATCTCTCTTTCTCTCACTCTCCCTTACATTAAATAGAAACGCAAGAATAAGCCGAGGGCAAGAGTCAGAAAAATGGGGTGTGCTTGTTATTACTTCAGTAAGCACACCTTTTTTTGATTTTTTTTTTTAAAATCACAATACACAATATTCAGAGGGTTTTTATTATTTGTAGTGGTCATTCCTTAATTGAAGGTGCGTCCAAAAAGCGTTCCTTTGGAATCACCACACATTTCATGTTTCGTATTTGTGATGCTAATTAATCAAAACTCCATTGCAATTAGTATTAAAGTATAGATAATTTAATTGTCTTTTATATGACGTCTACCTCATGGTGGTTCAAGGTTTCCTTAAAAATATTATTTACAAAATAGGGCTTAGTTTGTTTGTTAGAGGCTATTAACTTAAGTATAATATGCATGATATTGGACTTTAGCCCTCTGAGGAAATAAAGAAATATATTTAGAGAAGGGTTATGGAGAAATACAAAGAGAAAGAATGAGAAGGACTGAGAAAGTTGGACAGAGGGGCACATAACCTTTTATTTGGAAGAACAAAACAAAACAAAAATAAATGCAAACACTGTTTTCTTTTTCATAGTTTATAATCTAGTCGATACATTTTATGTACAATAAATAATTCTATTCACAAGATCCTCACAAATTGTGAACTATAGGTCACACTAATAGATGTTAATAATAATTATAGCATAAACATTCATGTCGAACATTCAATCATTTTTCATGAAATTATCTATTTTCTTTCCGATAAATACCTAAAGTTTATAAATTACTAATTTCTAGAAACTATTTTCTATCACATCATTCACTTTTGCTGAACATTTCCCACTTTGATGCATGCCTCTCATTTATTTAAACCCCGAATGTTTTCAAATAACTCACTATCCGCATATTATTCTAGAACAAGCTCCATAACAACAACAAAAATTCCACCCAAAACATAACCACCAAATTCTTGATGTCATAAGTATAAAAAGAGTCAAGACTATTGGTCCCATTCTTCTTGGTGTAAGTTTTGTTCAAAAGATATTGAATCTATTAAACAATTATTTAGGGAATGCCCCTTAACTCATCTGATTTTGAAAAATATATCCTCAAAAATGAAATTAATTTAACATTTAACAATTCCATCTTTTGGCATCCGATGTGGTGATAATTTTTATGTTTTGAAAAGAAATTAATATCATTATGAAGTTGAACAAACAATCTATGCGCAAGAAGATTGTTCATTTTATTACTTGATATATGGAGACACGTTCAACTTATCTAAATACTAGAATCTTCTTTTGCAGTGTACTTTTCTTTGTCAAACGTTCGTATCCATCATTTTGTACATTTTCTCATACTGTTTTATGCGTTGAGAAAAAAATTGATGGAGACTGTATTTCCGAAAAAGATAACCACAAAAACTAACGTTAATGTGTCTGCGCTTGAAAAACAGGTAATGCGTAGATAACACAAGTATAAGCTACACTAAAATGGAATATTATACGTTTAATTAAATAGGAATGGTCACAATTCAAAGAGTTGTACAATAATACGATTTCCGAGCTCCTAATATTTAGATACAGTCTGTGCTACTGAACAAAATGGCATGGCCTCTTTGATATAATCGACATGTGTAATTTTATATCTGCCATTAATATTTTGAAATGATTATCGTAATCATAATCATAACTTCATTTATAATAGTCTTAGAAACATAATGTCAAAGTTCAAATACACTTACTGTGTCACCAGCACATCACATTAAAATGATCGCTAACGAGACACATATATATGCTTTTAAATTGTGACGAATTGTTATTTCCGTTCATCTCGTATCTGTGCTCATATAGTTTGCTTTCAAGTCACTTCGTACGATCATAAATATTCTTTATCAAGTTTACAGAACTTTTCTTGTATAGTAGACGGGATCTGCAGAAATCTTGTCTCTCATGTTGGCAATCATGCATCATATTAATTACTCATAAATCATGATACAGCATTGATGATTGTTGTCTTCTTATCCATGATAAACATTCAATTTTCAGATCCATTACCGACGATATCCAGCCATTTTCGTGCTAAAAACTACATTAATCGTTACACTTTCATGATATGAATCCCACAATAATCCTTCCCCAATAGTTATTTTGCTCACGAACATGAATGACAAGAATCTTTTAGTTCCTGAAATGTTCAATGATCTGAAGCACACGATTTCGTTTATTACATGAACATTTTCCAATTGAAATTGATCCTCTGTATGCTCCAAGAACATCAATACTTCGGAGGTTCGCAAGGAGTAATGTTTATTGTTTTGCAATCAAGTTTGAATATGCTAGCCTAGAAGAATCGGACATTCTCGTCTCCTTCGTTCGGTACAGGCAAGCGATATGCTGGCAAAGATATTTTCCTGGCTTTACTCCTATCCTCAGTTTTCATCAGGAAACCCTTCCGTGGTCTACTTGAGTTGAGGTCATTGATGACATCATCTACAAAACGAACTCGATGCTGATTTCCATTGGTCGGACTGTCGGGTTTAATGGTGTTGTTGTTAAGGTGTCTCATTCCGCCTAGCTGCTGCGATGTCGGACCCGTATGCACCGTGACTCGTCTCCCATTTGGTCGTCGACTCGACATCATTGGTGAGGGTGACGACACGCGCTCCGTCTCGCTGCTGCTATCGTGGCTGCTTCTGCTCTCGTCATGATGCGAATCGTCACTTGATTTTGCTCCGTTGCTTCGGTCAACCTCCGACATGGAAAACGGCATTCCCCTGGTGTCGTGCAAACTACTGATGAGTTTCTCATTAGCTTTGTTCAATGCGTTAATCTGTTTCTCCTGCTTCATGACATGTCGCTCCAGCTCACGGATGCGACGGTCCTTATCGCCGAGTTTGGAGACGATCTCCTGCCTCTCTCGCTTCAAGCATCCCTCGAAGTACATGAGATCCGAGATGAGATCAGTGAACTGGGAGTCCTTCTCGTGTACCTGCGACATGACTTTGTCTTCGCTCTCTTCGAGTTTGAGTTTCCAGCCAGCTAAGAGTTGTCTAGTTCCTTTTTTCTGTAGGTCCATCTGGTGGCCCATCTCACCCAGAGTCAGCTGAGCCGACGCCAGCTTCTCGCGGAGGAGCTTTACCTCGCTTTCCAACTGTACACAAAAAGAAAAGAACGAAAGAGAGACAGTGTTAACAAAATATAGTAGAAAATGGACTAAATCTTTAACCAAATACATTAGTAAATGGATTAAATCTTACAACTATCGTTGTCTAACTCCAGAAGAGATGTAGAAAAGAAGGGAACAAAAGAGTCAACAAAATAATTAATAGGGAACAATAATAATTATCAGTTGCTGAGTTGCATCTAATTTGAGGAGACTTGCAGGAATCAGAATCCTCCAAACTGAAATGTTTCTTCTCCCTTTACACAAAGAGTTTTTGGTAAAGCTTCAGTATAAAAGAAACAACAGCGTTTTGAAAAGCAATCTACCAAGAACTTGCTGTACTTTCCAAACCCAGTTAAATAGGAGGTGTAAAACTAAGGGACTCTTCAAAGAAAGTCGGGCGAAGTGGAAGAAAGGAAGTTCCTTGTATCTTCGGTTGTCTTACAACAATTCGTTGAAATTGAGCCGTTTTGCAAATATGCTTTCGAAATCAGCGAGCAAACTTAAACAGAAAGCACCACGGGGTAGCTGAAATAAACACATAAGTAGGCAAGTTTCTTTAAAGAAACAAGTATTCAACCTCCGGATGTACAAACAAGTGTATTCCATGAGGAGGACATTTCGGGGTTTTAAACACCGAAGTTAATGAAGTTGCGTTTATTATAGTGCTCCCTATCGAATAACGCTTCTATATTCAGGCAACTCGGCAACTTTCAAGGTTCGATCTCTCAATTATTCTTTACATTGTAAACGCATATTTATATACATAGGTTATTATTTATCAAATATCCGGAAGGATGTTAGGAACAGTTTAAAATGCCTACCCCTACCTTTTATCCAGGAATCAATACCAATACTCAAGCATATATATATATATATATATATTAAGAAAAATGAATTTGATCAAGCTAATATCTAAATAGACAAGCTAATATCTAAATAGAGGGTCTATGATGAATATAGAGAAGTTTTATCTAACCAAGGAAAGGAAGCAAATTTTCAGTCGTTAACAGAATTTTTTTCCCACACTGTTAATCTGTCATTTTGATTGATGGACAGGATTTGAATTGTCAAGAATAATAAATCAAATCTTCCCAGACAAAAGATTTGACAGTGTTTGCATGGTTAAACACTATTTGTCTCGATGTGCACGCATAACTCGTGTCTAAACACGATGGAAAGTGCTGCAAATTGCAAAACATGACCGAATCCATTTTCTCTGAGATTTGTCTTCAGCACTTCCCCGTTTAAGGCCTGGTCCCACCTAACCGATAACGAAAATGATGATGATAACTGCATTATTGTGAAAGGTAGTCTCTAACTAAATCATTTTTAAAGTAAACTGGTTTATCATCCGTATGAAATTGATGCAAAATTACTTTTAATTAAATAACATTTAAAAACATGTTTTTTTTATCGTATCCAGGCGCGTAGCCAGGGGGNCCCCAAAAAAAAAGTAAGAAGAAAGGAAGAGGACGTAGGAAGAAAAAGTATCAAAAGTCGAGACCGGTACAACGAAACGTCTTCTTACTTCAATAATTTAATGAATTGTCAAAGCTTCCGCGCTTTGCGCGGGAGCGGGGATATTGACTTCAGACAAGGATTTAGAGTCGATCGAGAATGGTACAACAAATCGTCTTCTTTCTTTAGTAATGTAATGAAACGCCAGAGCTTACGCGTTACGCGCGGAGGAAGGATATTGATTCACACAAGGGTTAAGAGTCGAGGACGGTACAACGAATCGTCTTCTTTCTCTAATGAAACGTCAGAAGATACTGAATTTAGTTAAGGATTAAGAGTCGAGAACGGTCCAACGAATTGTCTTCTTTCTTTAATACGTTAATGCACCCAATTTTGCACCCAACCCCCTACAGAACGCGCTACGCGCGCTCTGTAAGTGATTCGCTCGCTTTGCGTGCTCATTACCGCCCCCCCCCCCTAAAATGAAATCCTGGCTACGCGCTTGATCGTATGATAATGAGAAGTTGCCTCTCTTGCATTTTGTTTGTACCTTTCATACAGGTATGTGCTTTTTAAAAATAACCAAGCCTCCCTCAACGCTTTTTGTCATGTTATTTTCTTCCTTATTCTCTAATAGCTCACCTAGTGTTGATATTTATCGGGGATCTTGATATGTCCACTTCTTCTCTCAGGGATATTTTATCATTATACGCAATTACGTTCGTTTGATTTAAATAAAGAATATCGTTACGGTTATCGGTTGGTGGCCTTTAGAATATTTGCCGACGAAAATCACCTATCTCCCTGTTTGTGGGAGAACAAGATTGAATACATAGCATTCCTATGTTCTATACAAGCTCAAAATCTGACAGGAAGTGGCTGAAAATGCCCCAAATTTCCATGACTTTTCTTGAAGGAGGCACA
Source organism: Hemicentrotus pulcherrimus (assembly GCA_003118195.1). NCBI lineage: Eukaryota > Metazoa > Echinodermata > Echinoidea > Camarodonta > Strongylocentrotidae > Hemicentrotus > Hemicentrotus pulcherrimus. The sequence goes on along the minus strand of BEXV01002173.1, from coordinate 67,322 downwards.
ATGGCGGAACAAATCCTGGTGGATTCTGAAAGGATCGGCTTTGATCTTAAACAGCTGAGCAGCCATTTTTACTTCCACAATGCTATGATATTCTGATTGTGTGTGAAGCTAATTAAATTTAAAAGACCGCGGCTTTGAGGTGGCGGAACGTCAATTTTGGATGATTTGCATCAGTGAAGTATGTGCTTTTCTGGGTCTTTTGTAGAGCTGCACGTAGTGGGGTTGAGAGACAGGTGAACTACCAGGGTTTAGAATAGGCACAACCCCGGGGAAAGGGTTCCGGAAAGGTGCTCCAAGATTTCGCACAAGCGGCTCATTTGACGGTGTTGGAAAGCACCTGAATGGAATAACACCTTTCAACAATTTATAAAGGGGGAAACACGATTCAAGTCAAATAATGTTTATACTATACGCCTGTGTGAAAACCTCAGACACCTCTTAAAGAGTGAAAATAATGAAGATTTTCGAATCCATCCCTAAAGACAAGTTTGCGTCAATAACATTATTACCTTACCTTTTATAAGTTAGCCAATTCAAGAGTTTTAATTTCCATACCAAGCAAAAGTTATAGTTCATGGGAAAAAGTTGTGCATTTGAAAAGAAATACGTTTACCATTCTTTGACTAAAGAATGATTTCACAGTGGGGCTTACCCCTTGGAGTTTCGAAACATATTGTCATAGATCATTTAGCGATATATCTATTGTGCACGGTCGTTATTTCGATTTCGAACCCTCATTGGATTTCAAAGGGGTCTTATAATCACCATGTAGATAATAATGGAATGAATACGATTATGGCCTCAAACTATGTGCATTACCATGATTATCTAGGAGTGGAGGGGTAAGAGACGCGAGAAAAATCAGAGCCGTTATCGGTTTATACAGAGATATCCAAGTAAACCGACAGCCCGCGAGTCCGACAGGACACAAGTTTGTCAGCACACGAAACCAAAATAACAAAGAAAACGAGAAATACAGAATAAGATGAAGATTTTAGAGGAAAATCAAAGAACGGCATCACAATAATATAGAACGAAACGAGGATAAAAAGGGAGAGAAAATGGAATACATGATGGAGAACTATATGAGAAATAGATCACGAAATACAGAAGAAAAGAGAAAACAAAAAACAAAATCAAAGAAATTTACATGTAGGGAATATAATAAAGACAATAATGTCGCCACGCGGGCTGTCGATCTCGTGGACTGTAACCGGTGTATAAACAAATTTGAAAATTAATAAAAGCGAACTGTGTGTTATCTATTCACAGTCTGTATTGTGTAGGCGAGTTAAAACGGCCTTCGAACTCCTTCTCGCTAACATTACACATAATCAGTTTCTTGCTATAATAGAACTCAAAGGACACAAAAGATCAAAGAAGTTAAGATGATTGCATTTGGGGGCCTTTCGCTTGACTTTACCATGCTGAATAAGTGGTTAAAGACCAACCCATATTACACTGAAATCTTCATCCAATCGCTTTTCCCACTGGTCTCACCTATATGGGTTATTAACAATACATTCAGTACATTGAGGAAGGGAAGATTTGACTAATGTCCCCTTTTGAGGTCAACAGGATTATGTTGAAAATTGGATGTGCATTATTGTTTGCTCTACATTTAACATGTTACTCTATTATTTGTAAATACCATCGCTGACAAGATGGTGGTATACTATATAATCTTACTCCATAATCCAGATTTAGAGGGTACACGTAGGTAGAGCAGTGGTCTCGAAACCATTTTGGCAAGGTATTAATCCTCATTACCAAGTCCCTCGGAGAGGACTTAAAGCTATCGGTTCCCTGTTGGCTTACTTACAAGCACTTACAGCAAAACAATTATAAACCAACCAAGTCCCTAAGTCCCCATCATGCATTAATTAGTAAACAGGCATATTGAATACTCCTTCAATGATGGATAATGAGCAACGTCTTCAAAAAAAAATTGTTAGTTGACCTGTTATTCGTTAATAAACACGATTATTTTCCAATATTTGCTTAATTTAGCACATCCACACTAGGGTCCTTGGTGGGAAATATGCGATTGAATCTTAATAGCAAACAAGAAGCACCGGGTGCCTATACTGGGCAACAAATACATTGTGTTTGCCGCCCTTTTGTTGCAAACCAACATTACACTGCTGTGTTACACAGGAATAGTTGGACCGAATATTTGATTTGTGTTTCTTCCTTTTCCACGTTTTTAGATTGGATTAAGATCAGAAAATGTTTGCTCGTTTGCTGGTAGTTTGCACCTTGAATAGCAGTATTCGATTCCATTTGTAAACACAATATTGATCTAGTCCCAATCTGTCACAAATGTATGGACATACGTTCCATCATTATTTTTGTGATTGATGTGGGCACTGACCATGAGCGACAGTTGCCCGATTTTTTTTTGTTGGGGGGGTGGGGGCGTCAGATAAGTTATTTCTTGACAAAGCTAAGTCGTGGCAATATCCAATTTATGTAATGTTTACATTAGCTGTTCAAAATGAAACAAATATTATGATATAAAATCATGTGTATAGTACTATCTGAATACTACCTCAAATTTAATGTTTACGTCACAGTCGGCCCATAACGGTGTGCCAGCCTAAACCAGCACTCACTTTATCGGAGGTTAGAAATTCCTATATCAATTATGATATTGTAAAGACCCTAACCTGAACTTTCAAAATAAATAAAATTATGATGGTTTTTCACATGAACTACAACTTAACTTTGTATGTGTGAATGGTTTAAATCAAAACGTTTGAGACTGGGAAACGTTCTTAAATAATTAGATCAAGTCCCAACTGTTGGTGTCAAAATCGAAGACAAACTGCCTCAAAGTGCAGTTCAATTGTATTTGGCATGATGAAGGAGGTTTTAATTACCTTGACAGGATTCCGTCACCTATTTCTACTTTAACAGCATACTTACACCTGACCAAAAGGTTAAATCTTACCATGTACAAAATGAAACGAATAATATTCTTGACCATTTCTATCAGATTACACTTCTGCCCAGTCACAATGATGACGTCCTATTGTAGGCGCACTTTTCTGAAGGGCATCAGAAGGTTATAACAGCTTGGATATAGTACATGACATGTATATCTCATGTAAATGTACTCATGCGAAAATGCACAAACATGCGGCTTGGTTTTGCATGCTGTGTGTGTAAATATAAAATGAATAGAGGTATTTTTCACCATACTAGCGAAAAGGGTGATAATGCATACCAACGTGCTATTTTGGACGTCGTTTAACCTAGTTAGGGTATGAACGAAAATATCTATTTGACAGACTGGCACAAAATAGCACTCTGCAACTTTATAGTGTGATTTATGATATTCGGTTTAAACAATTTTTTGAGAAGAAGAAGATATGCGAGGGTATTTAGCGCATTCTTGTGCCATATATATAAATTATTGCCCTTTTTCTGATGAAAATTAAACGATATCCTCGTTTCAATAGTGCAGTGACGACACTTTCATTTCCTGGCATTTTCTTTTTGGACACAGGATGAAGTTAGAAAATATTGCATGCAAAAATTGATAATCAGATATATTCCAAATCAGACCATAGTGTACTTTAGGTGTCTGGCATGCAATCAGGAATTAACTCATCATTACCTCATCTAATATAACTGACAAAGTAGCTCTGAAAATCAATCGGCTGGTGTGTATTTGACGAATTATGATACGACAGTGATAGCTCTACATCTCAATGCAAGGCCCCTCCATAACCCCCATGAATGGTCATGCCTTTCTGAACTAAACGGTGATAAAGATCTAGATAGTATGACCTTTAGTGTTCTAATTACCTTTATACAGAGAATAATAATTATGAGAACTCATTTTTTATATTCATAAGAGCATTGCCATATTTTGTTCTTAAATTTAGGTCATATAAAGCTCGTCTCAACAACAAAATTAATAAATACAAATACCGTACGGTAATGGTTATTTTGGCCATATATGATTAATACATTTCCTGAATAAAAACGATCGCGCTATTGAGTTTATGACTTGTAATGATTCATATCTTTCAACCCAAAGTAAGATTGGCCTTATCACCCAAAATATTGCGGCTGAAGTTCCCTATAATTTCTCTAAGGATTCCTGCCATATTTGAAGAAATAGACGTAAACAAAAGTAGTAAAATGTCATTCTTTACAAAAGGACGTTCCTATATTTTGCCGTGTCCTCCACGTAACAAGTCCAAGATATTATGACTTTTTTGTAAACACATGTATGAAGAGAAGTTCAAATTGAAACTTACAAACGTGACTTTTGTCATGCTACTCTGGACCTTGCATAATATGTCCCGGTATTCTGTTATGCTGGTCATTCTGATTGAGCTACCTTCTATTCATGGCTACGCCATATTTGAGCAGTAACATTTTCAGAACTTGAATACAGCTAGAGGATTTGACATCCCCATCTCATAGATATGCAACGATACAGAATAGAGACTGTTTAAAAAATATTTTTTATTTTTCCAGCGGCAATGTTTGAATGTAACGATCGATTCCGAGATGCACTCCAGGAAAATCAATTTGTGTTCTTTTCACACTTGCCATATAGCGGTAGACCTCCCGTCAAGTGTAATTGTTTTTGCCCATTGAAAATAAATTGGTTTGCGACACCTAAGGTCGTGAAAGACAATGGGTATTGTTGCATAATAAAATGCTGTAAAAGTGTAAACAATTTCAAGAGGACTTTAGTCATAGCGCCACTATATGTCCTACATTATGGTGTGCGAAGCAGCATGGTGTTGTGACAGCCCCGTCCGTCGTAGCCTTTAAACAAGGCCACTTGTCTGTTAGACGCCGAGCGACTAAAACGAGACTAATCGCGCAAACCCGGGTGAACGAGAGAGCGAGAAGGGCTGCCATCAACTGCCATCGAGTGACATTCGTCACTCGGTCGCGCGTTCACCTGGGGTATCTAGACTCATCTCAGCCGCTTAGCCAGACTCACGAGGCCTTGTCAAAAGGCTACGTCCGTCGAAGCCTTTCGTCTCCGATAAGACGAGAGGCTGCAGCAGCTATAATGCTGGTTTTACTTGCACCAGGGACTTGATAGACAAGGACTGGAATCAAGCCGGCGAAACTCTTGTAATTTATTCAACGCATTCGTGAGTTCTAAAGCGTAACAATGGGATGTGTAACATTCC
>BEXV01002173.1:46717-58511 GCA_003118195.1 Hemicentrotus pulcherrimus | reverse complement strand
CCCCCCCCCCCCCTGCGTACGCCCCTGCTCCTGACCTTTAGAAGGATAATGACTCAGAGGTCAAGGAGTATATAACTGTTTTATTATGCAAATGAGAATACTTTGAAAAGTTAGGTGGCTAGCTGCAAGAATGCGGACTTGAGGGAAAACATGATTTGAGGAAATGAGTCAGTGTCTTCAGAATTCAAGATAGATTGCGACAGAAAAGCGAAAGGAATATGGCTACAAAAGAAATTAACAAAAAAGATAAAGGGTGATATCTCAATTTCTCTTGATTTCACTATCCAGCTATCATCCTCTATATCTCTTTTTATCTCTCTGCGCTTTGCCTCTAAAGATCGAAAATTTCAAATGATGTACTCCCTCTCAAAAGCAAATCACTACTAATAACATAATGAATTGATGTCTTATGTAAAAGAACAGTTGTACTGTTTACCAAAATCGATATCAAATTAAAAATCCATTATTGAATATTTTCAAATGTGTGACAAATTGCCCAACCAGCCATATCCTCTGAATGGCCAAGTGACCATAAAGCGAATAAACATCAATATTTCGAACTGAATATAGGGTAATCATAATCATCAATTAGCATTATGTGTTGGCTGTATGCATATCATATCTGACGGGAAAAATTGTCATTTAAAGATATCGTAGCGTAATATATCTCAATTATAACAGCCGATTTAGAACGGTAGATAAGTTTTATTTTGGTATCCAGGAAAGCGCCAAAAATGTGCAATTATGAAGATTGGAATCTGAAGAATGCCATTATGAATTTATTCTCCTACGAATGTGTGCATTGTCAAGTACATTGTACACACTCCACAAACGGCGATAAAATATGAAGATTAATTCCAACTTTCATTCCACAATTTCCCGGTCAAACATTTGCAATAAGCTATGCTTCTTATAACTCATAAACTATACATTGCATGTATTTTGTGAGTGTGCAATGATTCAAATATCAAAAACCATTTCGAACAAATGATTGACTGTATATGTAAGAAGAAGCATATTGAGCCAATGTTTATTACAGACTCTTTTCCAAATTTAGACCTCGATCAAAGTCCCTTTGCTAGACTCCACTAATCGGAACTCAAACACGATGCCGATTTATTTCTTTAGAATATGATGTCTTCTGACTTACATGTAGTTTCTCGATAATTGTCAATACTTTTCTTTATCAAATTGGTTCCCGAGGACTTCCTTAATTATTTGACTTGAGGGCCTGTCGATATTTAGTTTGTGGTTGAGAGGGCCGGTCGCTAATCCAACCAAATTTCAGTTCCAGTTCGCCCCGGCATGGCTGCATAGCAAAATAGTGGTTGTTTGGTTGCAAGTTATTTGTGTGTTTATCCATATGGACCTTGTGAAACAACCAGAACACCAAATTTCACGGTTCTGTTTATGTATTTTATTTGACTTTGTATCTGCTTGAATGATAAAGTCTGAAAATAATACCGGAAAACAGAAAACTTTCACAAATCTATTCTTTGTTATTAGTAGTTTGCGCAGAAAAGGTTGTTTTTAATGGTCTATTAACGTCCTGTAAAGAACGTCCTGTAATTGTAAAGAATATCCTTGAGGGCAACAATTAAATTTTTATCCAAAGTAAAGCTTCACTGATTTAATATTACGATAAGTTACACATTCTATTACGATTGTACCAGTTAGGTCTATTCGACAGTGCAAAGTAGTGAGTAACTAGTAGTGAGTAACTTCTCGTTATCTAGTTGCACTCGATATTTGAAAGGATTGTACTATTAGTTAATCCCTTTATCTTCTAGGTTTCTACCAAATTTGTTTAAAAAATGATCCGCCCACCCCAATATACTCTCGAGTATTAAGAACCTCACCCCCCCCCGTCTTTACAGGTTGAAAATAGGAAACATATAAAAGCATGTCACAGTATTTCTCTCCCTCTGTGCTATCGATTGAATATTGATCAATGGGGATTTTGATGACAATATGCCACCACTGCGCTATCAATTTCATGTAGAAAGTGGGCACATCGAACTCCATTTGCTATGTGCAGTCACCATAAAGTCTCCCATTTTTGATAGGGGGCTATCATAATTATACTGGAGGCAAAAGAGTGATAGTTATAGAAAGAAGAGAGAAGCGAGAAGCAGGCAACGAACTGATACTGATTGCTCAATGCTAATTAAAGAAAAATCAAGCTTATGCCTGGTGCTGATTTTGGAGATGTGAATAAAACAAACGAATGTATAGTGAATATGAGATGAAAAATGAATGGAAGGGATGAAAGAGGTTTATGGTGTCAAGTAAGGTGGCGAACTCTGCACTAAATATTTCTTTAAACATGTTAAGGAATGTAAGAGTCAACGGGGAGTATGGGGAATAGATAGGAGGAAAGAGAGGGAGAAAGAGAGAGAGAGAGAGAGAGAGAGAGAGAGATGGAAAGGTGGAAAGAGATACATTTTTGAGGAGTTGACCATTTCGTTTTTTCGGGTGGCGTAGACAAACTGGCCGACACAAACATAAAGGATTCGCCTAGCTTATTCAAATACGATAAAAGGACACATTTCAGCACTAGTCATTTGTCACTTATCTGACTTATGTCCATACTGCAATCCCTGTTTTCAGGTGGAATTTAATACCGACACCAACGCATACCAACAATCTGTAGTAAATATAACCATCGTCAGTTTTATTTAGGATTGAGATACGCTTGAAAGCAAGCTACCAAAGACTAATCAGAGTTTTCGATTTCAAAATGGATTAAAATAGCTTCTGTTGTTTGCGTAAATTCATTCGAAATGTTTAGATGAAACTCAAAGGAAACAATAGACATACTGATTCACATTTGCATTCGTAGTGATGATGAAACAGAAACGCTACCGAAAATTATGACCTTTGCAACACATGTATATATTCAAAGTACAAAACTTTCTTAATAAAAGCTGTTTTCCCTTTCCTTTTCTTTTCCTTATATAATAATAATTAGTAGACTTTACATCTGAAATTGCCTCCCAACTAACAAATAACTTAACTGGGCACTATTTGGCAAAAATAATACATTTAGATCGGACCTAAAACATAATTCTTTAAGCATGAAAATGTCAAGTTTGGTTTGCCAAATAATCAGGGCACTTTACCAAGCTTTGTCCATTATGTGTTGGGGTATCGTTATGAACATGCCAATACAACTATTCAATTATGTTTAGAAGCTCGTTACGATAATTTACAAAAATACATGTATACCCTAGGCTATTACAAGAAGAGGGAAATTTGTCACGGGTGACTTCTACGATCGATGCCATGTTATGGTGGCATGTGTTATCCCACTAGCTATCTTTAACGACTCTGAAAGAAACCCAAGGATGTGTCGTCACACCACTAGAAGATTAAGCCCCATCAGAACACCATCCCAACCATGAGCTATTGATAAATGGGGTAAGATGGGTAATGGGGACATGATGAGACTCCTTTGAGATACCAAGCAAGAATCAATATCTTGTACAATAACAATCTTATTATGATGGGTCATTATCTGATTATGACCTGTCAGGATACGATCGATTTTGATTCGTTGACGGTTCTCTTTATCAAGTAGGTTCGTGACGCCATCACATGATCAAGGCTTCTCGATGGTGATCTAGTCTGACTCACCCATTCCCCCCCCCCCCAAAAAAAAGGGGGACGGATTAATTTGATGAAAAATAACACAATATGAACAGAAAACAACGATAGCATTAACGTTCCAATTCAATTGATTGTTCACAGTAGATAATTATGATGGCGAACATCCAAAAGTAAAGACGGATGCATAACAACAGAAGAAGGTTGTCTTATCTAATGAGTAATCTTTTTCAGCGCGATCGTACACTTGTCTGTTTCTTCAACAGCAGAGAGAGAGAGGGGGAGGGGATGGAGATGGAGAGAGAGGGGGATGGGGAGAGGGAGAGAGAGAAAGAGAGGGAGAGAGAGAGAGAGAAGGAGAGAGAGAGAGAGAGAGAGAGAGAGAGGGGAGGAAGAAGTTTACTCAAGATTTTTTGTCTCTTTTCACACAATCATGAAATCATAGGAGTTAACGACTTTTGAGGGGAAAAGGAAAAAAACGGTGACAAAGAAAAATATGGCAAAAGCCTGAAAAAAGTTGTATCCTCGCTAAAAAAAAGAATGTATAATTTCAGACATATCCAATATTAGAATCAATTATCTGAAACTAGAGATGCACTTTTAATCACCTTGCACTCTACTAGTTTATGGATGTATTTCACTTTTGCAGATAAATGGCACCCTTCTTCAGCAGTGGGCAGAATTTTTCTCTTGAAAGCTGGTACTTGGCAATATAGAAAGTGGGTGTCGCCAGGGAGTTAATAACGTTTGCGTACGAAAGCTGGGCGTGTAAGTCAACGGATAAATAAGAAAGGCAAACAGAGAAATGAAAACAAGGTAGATTGACTTTGCTTGGCACTAAGGTACCTTGGTTGGTTACTGCGTCGACGCTAAAGAATCTGGGACCAGTTGTCAATAACAAATGCCTAACTTATGATGAATATGCTCTCAGCCAATCAAATGCCATGATTTCTGTAGCTCATAAAATTTATTGTAACTTGTTAATGATAAAAATTTAAAAAAATGAAACAGGGCCCTGATTTCATGAAAGCCAAGGGCGTTAACATACTTCAAGCAACTACATTTTACGCAAACTTAACACCCTTCTGGCTTTAAAGGTCGGTGAAATCAAAACATAAGTTGATTCCTGTTCCAGGGGGTGTTTCACAACAAAGATCCTAATTTGAACTTATCTCTAAGTTGGGCTTAACATTTTTGGAAAGCCGTTAGCATCTATGGAAATATTTTGAAAAAATAAATTTTTAAAGGGATTTAATGTTAATTCAATTTATTCATGATTTCTATTATCAAGGAGATTTCATGGTCTTAATGTGGAATTTATAAAAAGTCAAACATATATGAATTTTCCATAGAGATATATACTACTATTATCTTTATGGAATTTTCACTATTGAATATATTCAATTAACATTTATGGAAAGCCGTTAGCATCTATGAAAATATTTTGAAAAAATAATTTTTTTAAAGGGATATAATGTTAATTCAATTTATTCATGATTTCTGTTATCAAGGAGATTTCATGGTCTTAATGTGGAATTTATATAAAGTCGAAAATATATGAATTTTCACTACTGAATATATTTTATTTTTAGGCTACACATGGCTCTCCATAGTTTTTTTTTAAGTCCAACTGAGAGTTAGATTTTGTGACATCATCTGTCAATCAATTAAGAGACAGTGGTATGTAACTTCCACCCAGGTCAGTACATGCTCACAAAAAGAATTGCATTCTTTTCATACAATTCCTTCACATTATCTCTTTTTAGTTCCAGGTGATGCTTCAGTACGTCTGAAAAAGCTACTCCTTTGTTGGTATTGTTTTGTATATTGTAAACAGGTGGTCAGCTCTGGTGAAGCTACATTATATCACTGTCTCTTGTTAGCTCACTAAATAAATGATTGACAGATGATGTCACAAGATGAACGAAATCTGGATATTTTTTTTAGGTTGGAGTTTCATAGAAGGTCTGAAAAAGAAAAAAATATTTAGAAATATATAAAATACATAACACGAGTTGAATGCAGCCCTGCACATCATTAACTCAACTTGTATTTGGATGGCATACCCGCCTTAAGCAAATTCATCATCATAATCAATACACCGAATACCTTGTATGCATTGTACGAAGTTACCAGAGAAGTATATTATCACGATGATAGGTTGCTCAGGGCCGAAGCAATGATAGTCAGTAAATCAGCACATTTTATTTCTCACTACACGAACAAGATTAGGATTTCATAATTAAAATGAAGACCACTAAAACATCTTATTTTTCAGACGACTGTTTCGAAATCTATAATGTGAGACATAATTCTATATAAGAAAAATATAATTTCAAACAAAGAAAAGAAAAATAATCGCCTCACCAAACGTGGCATACTCTTTCTGAATCAGTGCATGCACTATCCACACTGACAACATTGACTGTTTTGGTTTTTAGACCATCTCCAGCATGCCTTGGATGTGTATATATAGTTCTAAGTTTACTACTGACTAGCGTGGGACTATAATCCGGTCTTAATAACCATAGAGCGAGTGAATTATACTGTTCAAACAATTTGCACTAGTATGCACAACAACACAATTCATCTTTGTCATAACAATATATATTATTGCGCAAAAAATACCATGTTTTGCACAAATCCAGCTATATATCGCATTCTCCCTGGATTTGTCATTATACCACGGTGATATTACGATAGGAGTTTAGCTAGCTGCCTCTCAAACAATAACTCACCCATTTTTTTATTATTATTCACAAAAAGACAATAAAATGTGTTGATTCATCACAAAGCAACGGCTATTATCAGACGGATATGAAGTTCCTCCGTATTCGAGTCAATGTTGTATCTGCAGTGCTGGTGTGTGCTTTATGAATGCTTTACAAGTATCAATATCAGGGATATGAGACTTTCATATCCCTGATCAATATGGTTCTTTCAACGACGTGACTCTAAAAACACTTTTAAACATCCTGGTACAGTTTGCCCACATATACCAGGAAAATGTTTTACTCTACCTTTCTAAAGAACTCAACAAAGGGTTCTTTCTAAAAATGTACCCTCATCATTTGTGTTGTTTTTCGTTTGTGAGGTTTCAATTTCCTATTCAACTTTGGACAACTGTAATTCGAGTCTTTCTCCATGGCTGTGCGTGAGTGAACAAGAGAAAATATGAGAAAGAGAGGGGAAACGAATTGAGAAAAAAGATTAACTTAAATAACGCTGACTAAAACCGTACAAGATCATTGGATTTCCCCTCGGTAGGACTCGAGATGGCGCACTTCCAGACGGCACTTCAGCGGCTGCATACTGGAATGATCATGATGATGGTCTACATGTATTATGAAGGTATGAATGAATCCTCCCCATCTCAGGCGTACAAGAATACGAGGTCGAGTGTTCAAGTGTCCGTGAACCCTACAACGCCACAAAACTACAATCACGTTATTATAACAATGCGATCACCAAACAGGTTTGAGGAAAATCAGACAAATGAGAAGGAAATAAAAAGAGTATAACATTGTTTATGATTCACTATCCAAGATCCGCTATATAAAATCGGTATCCAATTGACATAATTTGGCCGCATGATATGACTCTGTTATGTCATTCCCAACCAATCTGCCAATCATTTTCATTTATTTATTGTAATGAAATCAATTTCCCAGTTTTCATCTGGAATCTGATGTCTCACGCCTCTATCCAAAACATAATGATAGCTAATCGTCTCTGGATATTGTATGCAATAGATTTACATACTATCTTATATCAATATCGAATGAGTAATTTCTTTTAGAAACGCAAAAACAGGTCATCTGTATATCCCAAAATTCGGAGAAACTAGGTATTTATAAATACACAATCTTCTTTCAGTGTTCACAAGCTCATCTAACAGAATCCAAAGCAATCAAATGCCCACATTTAAACAGTATAATATGGTTGAGACTGCTAAACTAGCATGGGTCAACATAATTGTGAGTAACGACAATGTCACTCAGAATTTGATGTAAAAAAAAAAGAAGTGTGTGTTTGGGTGCGTTTAGTACTGTCCTAGTCTCTAATGTTACACCAAGAATGTAGATTCGCTCTTAGGGAGACACCGTTGCTTGTTCAATGTAGAAATTCACCGTAGTGGTTGAGCGCCCTCTGTGATTTTTGTTTATATTGGTTTTCCAAGAACCTTTTGTAAGATCCAGCATTGTGCAATGATGATTATTGTTTGGGGCAACTGCTCAGTAACCCTTCTGAATAGACTTTTAGTTCTTCAAAAGAAAGCCATACGCTTGATAACCAAATCTTTCCACCGAGCACATACAACACCCCTATTTAAACGGATGAATATTTTAAATGGTCAATTCATGTTCCAGTACAAACATATCAATTTGCCACCTGTTTTTGATGATCTTTTTATACTGAACTCTTCTATTCATTCATATGCTACAAGAAATGCAAATAGTTTCAAAATATACCCATAGCTAAGACTTATTTTTTTTACAAAAACGGATACCCTTCAAAGGACCTATGTTATGGAGTCATCTTCCACCTGACATCAAAAAGTGTTCTTCATTGTATTCATTTGAGGCTAAGTTAAGATTATTCCTGTTAAGTAATCCATCCTTTACAACATTCACATATAGGTAGATGCACCCCCCTGCCTTTGATATTTTCTCCCTCTTCTTTCTCGTTACTGGTACCACCTCATCATTTTACCTTATATTTACTTTTAAGTTTTAATTTTTTTAATTATCGGGGGTAGTCCTCGACAAATCATTTTTTATTTTTGTCTAATCCTTCCACATTTGCTGATTTTTTTTTCTTTTTAAAACATACATTGCTCCAACTGAAGTCGTTTTATATATAATGAACATGTTTTATTATTGTATTGTACAATCACAATGTATGTATGTATTTTATTCTATGTAGCTCCCTATGTTTTGCATTTGTGGAGAAATAAATTGAACTAAATTGAACTAATATTCAAATAGGGAACTACAGTCAATCCTTATCCCTCTAATTTAAGAAAAACTACAAACGCTTTGTCAAATACATTTTATTTTTGCTTTTCATGTACTTTTCCCTTTCTTCTCTAACATAATTTTGTTTAAATACTGTGTTTTCTCTTGTTCATGTCAAGCAAAACATTTGGCTGGGTGATGTGAGCTACATGTAACTCTTGTGACGATCATCATCACTGGGCCCTGTCTTACAAAGAGTTACAATTGATCCAAATCAATCGCAAGTCCTCCAATCAATCCCAAGTTTGCAGTCGGTCAATCGCAAATAAGTTGCGAATGTTATCAGATCTTTGTAAGATGGGGCCCAGGTTACTATATCTCATAATGCATGTGACGCAAATTACTGCATCCAATACAACATGTCCTAACCCCTAGGCTATGTTCTCTTTGTCCTGAAACTGTAACACTGGTAACAAACAAATGATGTAGCGAAGAAACATCAATGCTATGCTGGTGAAGTTCAAGCTCAACTTTGTAAGCACCAATTTGCCAAGTCATATCAACACCTCCAGGCAATTTCTTTAATTGTCATCCTGTGAAATACTTAAGTGATATTTAAACGCGGAACATCGGGCTATTGTGCAAAAATGAATTGTATTAAATTGATAAAAGAAAGCTTTTCACACGTTCACGTGTGTTAAGGTCTTCAATTCTTTGTATAGAGTATTAGAGAACCTGTTATATTACGACGTGCAAATTTAGTATAGAAAGACCATTCGGTAAATATTTTTTCTTCTGAGATGAAAAAAACAACAAACAAAACATAACTTTAGATCAAAGGGGGATTTTGGACCTCAGTATATAGTCCAAAGCCCTAAAAAACTCAAACCCGAGCTGTTTTTTTCTTTTCTTCAATTGTTTGATTGAGACCACCGTCACCGTGACCATACTCATGGCAGATTACTAAAAGGCTTCTCCCGATTCATAACAATGCGTTCACGGTGTTGTGAAATATATTTTTAATTGTTAGCAGAGCTAACCGATTAGCATAAGAATTTTTTACAGGTGGAGCTATATGGCATAGCATTGTCTTGCCGTCGAAGCTTGGTGCTCCCCAAGATACAGGTATATTATGTATTATTTAACATGTGTATTGTTTTACAGATTATGCTATAGGATAGGGAGGCGAAATTGAAAATAATTTATTCACGTTTGAGTTGCGAATTAGGGAATAAGATTTATTACTGTTTGTATTGACAGATTTCGACTTCTCGTCTTTAGTGAGGAATACGGTTGTACAACTTCAACTGGATGTATAAGAAATATAACACAAAATAACAAAATGGCCCGCCTTCTACCAATAAACCAATTTACTAACAGTTTTTATGGATGTTTCTTGCCTGTGGACCTAGTGTCGAGGTATTCCATTAACCTATATTCATGATAAACTACATCATTTGGAATTCAGTATGCATACTTTAATTGTTGATATGTCGGGCAAGCATCGGGAAAGCTTTTGGTTTGTCAAGAACAACCTTTCTTTAAACGGTATGCATACACGTTGAATATGTTAGTAAACTGGTCTATTCGACACGATGACTGAACAAAAGAAAAAACGACCTAACTTTAGACGAGGTTTTAAACATTGTGTGGTGTATACATATTTAGTAGAATACGGGCCATGGTTATTTATTCCACACAATACGAAGTTGATAAAAACATTGGAATAGTGAGCTTAAAGGGATCCGGTAACTTTTTCTCAGATCCTTTTAAACAAATCCTTGATTTAGCTCATACTGCAATCACAATTATAAACTTTTAGGGGATTCATGAATCCCATGACATTTACAAGCCGATCGCCTGTCTGATAAGATATTTACGATTGGACATCGAAATCAAAATTTGCGTTTTCCTATCGGTTGTCATAGTACTACAGTCTATTGGAAAAAATGAGTATGGTAAAACCGATCTCTCGAAGGTTTTTCACTCTTTTTAGGAACTTCTTGATCATTTTGAATCGCAATTTTTTTTTAGGGCTTTAATATTACACCATATAACAGACACTCTGATAGCACGAAGGGCCATGCACCTCAGATTCAACATTGTTAAACGATGCCTTTAATGAGACCAGTTTCTCCGAAAAGTGCCGTCAATACAATTTACAGACCTTCCAGACCCACGCATTGTCATTACGTGAAAGAACTCTTCCAGTTCCCGAATGAAGATAATTAGCGTTCTTTTGATAGGGGTATTAACACACTCTCGCCATTTTCAAATCAGCGGCGAAATGAAAGGAACCAATGTATGGCGTCTCTTGAGAAAGTCAAAAAGAAAATTCATATATGGCTAGCCAGAAAATAATTCGGTGGTACTCATTTCATGTAACAGTTTTGATAAATTAGGAACATTAAGATATCCAAATGAGTGAATATTTTTTCTTCTCTTGACACTGCTTAACAAAATAATGTCGGTGTTATTTGTGGCATTATTATTTCGTGTATAAACCATAGCTATTTAAAACTGACGGGACCGGGGGTTTCTGTTACATCACACTCATTCATTTTGGTTATTTTTTTTTCTCGCAACTTACTCAAAGTTACTAATAGCTGTAAAGATCCGACTGATTGTAGGATATAATTTAGAGTAATATACACAATAATTATTCTTAAAAAATATATTTATGTTGGTACGGGCCAATTCTATCATGAAAGAGAATTATTAAACAAAATTCGAGCATTCAGCGAGTATATCCAGAGCTGGTATAACATCTAGAGGCATGCATGTACAGTGTAGGCCTTATGATTATAAAACTATCCCAGTGCTTCTATTCTAAGTTATTCTACATGTACCATGATTACCAGTCATAACATCGCCAAAGACATGACAGAGGGCTCGGATCGACAAGTTAGAAAATACTAGCGTCTCGAGTGGGCTAAGTGCCTTCTTTCTCCCGACTCCAAGTGTCCGCGGGTGCCAATCCCCTCTCTACAGCATGCAAATGACTGGGAGACGTCATAAACTAGCGACTACCAACACTCCCTTACCTCGACCCTCCCATCCCGTGGTGCCTTATGCTACAATAATTTCTTTTGGTCATTCATTACGGCAGATGAGACAGAGAACTCGTGAAGGTTCTCAAAATGTTCAAAATTATACCGTCTGTCAGTGGCGGATCCAGGGGGGGGGGGGCTGAGGGGGTGCGGCCCCCCCCCCCTTGAGAAAAAAATCAT
>BEXV01002172.1:55712-66620 GCA_003118195.1 Hemicentrotus pulcherrimus | reverse complement strand
CTTAAAGCCCCACTGCACTACTTGTAGCTACTTGCGCCCTCTATATAGCAAACAATGCATATATCAGTGACCAGTGGTCCCCAATTGTTTCCTTTTTCTTATGTTAATTGAGAGCTAATTTGTTGAGATAACCAACTGTCAGTGACCATGCAGGGAGGTTTAATACCTCCTGGCCAAACTAGTACAGAGGGGCATTATTAAAGCAAAGCATTATATCTACTATTGTCTTTCTCTAACCGGGTGTATTAGATGAACACCTGGTGTAATTTATTCGTCTAAAAGAATCACGATTTCGAAAGTGATTTGCTGTAGATTTCATGTTAAGGAAGGAATTATGTGGCATACGAATTGTTTTATTCAATAAAATGTAATAATGACAAACCATTTTAACTACATTTATTGGTGGTCGTGGTAGTGGTGGTGATGATGATATGATAGTAGTGACGGTGGTGATGGTGGTGATGAACTTGATGATATGGTCATGGTAGTGATAGTTATAATAATTATTTTGATGGTGGCGTTGGTGGTGGTGGTGATGATAATGGTGATTATGGTGATGATGGTGGTGGTGGTGATGGTGGTGGTAATGGTGGTGATGATAATGGTGATTATGGTGATGATGATGGTGTTGGTGGTGGTGGTGGTAATGATAATGATGATGATGGTGTTGTTGTTTTTGTTGGTAGTGATGATGATGATGATGATGGTGGTGGTGATGGTGGTGGTGGTTATGCTGATGATGGTAGTGGTGGTGTTGGTGGTGGTGGTGGTGATGAGGACGATGGTGATGATGGTGCTAATGGTGGTGATAATGATGATGATGATTGTAGTGGTTGTATAGATGGTGGTGGGGATTATGATGATGATGACGATGGTGGTGGTGGTGGTGGTAGCGATGATGATGATGGTGGTGGTGGTGGTGGTGATGGTGATAGTGGTGGTGGGGGTGATGATATACTAATTATATTTTTTTTTATCAGCTGACAGTTCATAGAATTAATACATTACGGTATATAAGCAACTAGTGGGCTTACAGCTTTAAATTCTATCCGAGGGATCTCGTAATTAAGGAATACTCCCTTTGACTACTGAATTATCTTATTCCCATAGGCTTTACACAGGGACCACCAGGTTCCAGTAAGCAAAGGGTTAACCCGAGACCTCTTCGTTATGGGTTCACTAAAACGCGGACTCTCCTAAGTTTTAAGTGATCACTATTCAGGTAAAAAGTATCCAATAGGATGTGCAGAATCAAAGTCAAAAGTTTGTCACGTTTATTTTGATTTTACTTTTTAACTCTCTTATTTTTTCTCTCTTTGTTATTATTATTTTTCAGTATTCAAGCTTTATCATCAACCTACATGTATAACGCTACCGCAATTTGTCATATCCATCTAAATGATTGTCTCGGTGAATGGATAAAACAAAGACTTTGGGTATACAAGAACAATACTTGAGAAATAGGAAAAATCATTATAAAGTTTGACAAAATCAAATACAATGTACCCTAAATAAATCTTTACCATGATTAAACATTTCTAGCCAGGTCTCGAGCATCAAAACAGTGCACGCATGATAATATTATCATGATTAGGTAATCTTCGAGAAGTCGTTCATCTGCTGTTTAAACAAATTAAATCAAACAGTCACAACCGAAGTATCGAACGGAATATCAAACTGCGTACATGATTGTTCAAATAATATCCGTCACTGACATATAATAGTGAATATTTGGCGATGATGACTGCCTATTCATTGTACAAAATCGTACAAAAATCGCAATTAACTTGCAATGCCTACGTACACGGGCACCTGTTTCCAGCCAGCGTCCGTCAAATTATAAGTCAATAGCGTGGATGAGTTGGTGCACACAGGGTCACACGCTAATTCAAGATGAGTTGTATTCTGACGTGATGTATCCACTCCACACGAATGGTGAAGGGAGACGCACGATGTGAATCTAATACGTAGGCAACCATGCGATGGAGCTTATGGGCAGTATCGACCACGTGAGGTGATCAATAGTGATGACTATATTTTTTGAAAAGTGCTGGTTTGCCCGTAAAGGTCACGTCGTTTAATTCAGATAAACTGTTACAACCATATTGGAAAGAGGAACCTGTATTTTATCCTGTTTCTTCTGACATTTGACCCCAACGACCCAATGTATACGGATGTCACAAAAGCTATATAAGCATTTTGTAATGACATTGTTTTGGTATTCCAACAGATACAAATATATAGACACATGTTGATAAAATGTATCGTTCAATGACATTATCGCTGGACAGCTAGGATTTGAATTATTGATCTCTTGACAACTCTTTAATGAACAGCCATGAAAGGCAAAGTGAACTAACCACGGCCCCAACATCGATTGAGCGAAAGGAAAATGTGATGGTCAAACTGAATAGCGAATTCTAGAGATGCTTTAGAATAACAATTTGATTTTTAAAAAAACCACGCACACATCTCTCATCCATTTTGAAAATAGGACCCATCATTGACCATCCAAACTTGAAAATATGGATGCGAAATGCGCATGAAAACAAAATGTTTTTTTATTATGATATGACTATATCACACGGACATTCATACATGTATAGTTGTATACTAGTTTATCTTTACTAGGGGTAGACAATAACATTCGCATTTCACCATTCATATCTTTCCACTATAGCCTGAGCTGTATCTTCGAGTTCAATAGTTTCCCAACGCATTTCTCCCCCGAACGGTAAGATTCAATCGGACATTTACAAATGAGAAAACGGGGGCAGAGAGAAAGAGACTGATGGACAATTTTTTTCAGCACCCTATTAGAATTTACTTTATTAAACATAGTCGCGCAATCAGTGCTCATTTTGTATGCAGACGTGTGACCTGCGTTCTGCCCTGGTCATTTTTAACTCAGCCGCTCAATGTGGGGGAGTGGGTTCGGGGGCGTGGGCGAAATGCAGTGCGTGCAATTGTACAATAATGAAAGAAAGAGAAGGAGAGCGGGGTGTGTGTGAGAAAGAGAAAAAAAGAGAACCGACTCAATACACAGGTACTTATGCAACTTTCGCATGCGGCGAACCGATTTGTAATTGTCTTTCCCTCCATCTGATTCCCTCTCCCTTCTCTCTCCCTTCTCTCCCTTCCTTCCTCTTCTCACCCCCTCTCTCTCTCTCTTCTTTCTTTGTACCATGGCCCATTAAATTCCCCGCGTTTCACAATCATTCATCCTCGAAATGCTACTTGAATAATACATAAATGATAATTCTCGTTCCGAATCCACCATTCTTGTTTCATAGAGCCACCGATTCCGAATTCTTTTAACTCTTCTTTACTTTGGCGGTGACTTTCAGTTGTTAGGGATGTAGGTCAGTTCACAATGCTTGTTTAACTCCGATCAGCCCACCGAATTAACCAAAAATAGGGATGTATTGCCCCCCAATAGTCTGTAGACTGCAATATCTATATGGTTGTTGGTGCTTTGTATCTGTCACATAATGCAGGATGTCTATCCGTGAAGGGGGGTCGAAGCTTTACTGGTTGGTTAAACATCAGAGACAAATTTACATGAGAGCATTTAATGTAATAGTAGGAATAACATGCAGGGATGATCAAGCGATGTTTGACCCATATTTCTATAATACTGAAATACATGCCCTCGTCCAAACAAGGGATTGATCTTTTGGTAAACTTGCTTTCGAATTGAAACAGTAATGAGAAAGAAGCCTGAAATGAAAAGCAATAATAGGTCTTTCAAAATGTTATGTTTCTCTTTATTTTCATCGTGAGAAGGAAAGAACATGGTTGCATTATAAACGATACGGGTACCTACACATGTGTGCTCTTCTCTATGTAAATTATTACACAATTTATCCATAGACCAGTTTTTTAAATACATTTGATCTCGACTTTGTCCATTTTCAGAGATGGCAGTGTGGCAATGAAGCCACTAAGTGGAAACTTAAAGTTTCGCCTCATACTAATGCTGAAATATCATCGGTATTACATTTTATTTTAAAGGATCAAGTTACGCAATCATCAACACGGCATGGTTATGAGGAAAGCAGGCTTAAGTATTCTTGTACAACTTGTACAACTTTCGAAATTTCTCTTGAGATACTCTTTACCTAAGATTGATATTCTGCAAGGAAAATTCCACACGTCATATTTATAAGTGACAACTTAAGTCGATATTTATTAGGCTTGGCCATTAAATAATGCTGATACTAAAGTAAGTAACAGGGCTGTCAGTTGTACATGCCATCCGCTTTGTGTGTTCAAGAAGATTGGTCGAGAATGTGATTCTTTAAAAATAAAAAAATTGGGTGGCCAATTATCAAAATTATTTTCAGATTTTATTTCGGGCTGATATATTGTTTATCATCTACGAGGTAATTAAATATCGTCACCATGTTACCCCATGACAAAGGAACAGGTTATTCTACTAATATTATTATGTAATAACAAATAAAGACCATGACGCTTAAAACGTATGTAGGAAAACGAACTTGTGATGAATATTTTCTCAATCTTTTTCTCTTTTTTCACGAATACAAGAACGACATGAAGAGGAAAAAGATTCGACAACCATTTAGAGACAAAGATGGTATATAATCTCGTCACCCTATTGTTTGCATATATAATCCGAGAACAATAGAATTAAATAAGCTATTAATATGCAAATTAGCTCAATTCCTCGACGTTGTTTGTTGGGAGATTCATTTGGCGGAGAAAAGAGCACGTAAGACATTCAAGATTTAATTAATTGTAGGGTTTTCTTCGCCCGAAAAAATATTTTTTTGGGCCAAAAATTGGTTAATAAATCGAAATCTCGTCACCCTTAACTTCCTATCTCTCTTGTAGATTTATTACGTCATCATTTATATGTAAATTACTCTTTTTATACGCATTAAATAAAGGAGGCACGTCAAACAAAAGCTCTTAAAAGTATTCACTAGTTAAGGAAAAATATTTGCCGTTTTACAATTAATGTTCAATATCCAAAGACATTTTATGAGTTTCGTCATCCAAAATGTTGCAGATTTTCGTAATTTCGTCACCCTGGGGTTGCTGTTGTATGTAAATGATTATGACGTCACAATAGCACCTTAACATGAATTGGGCATCAGGTGCATGAGGAGTATGAGTGACGGCAAACGCCATCTACGATAACGCGTCACTAAACCAATAATTTTCCACTCGACTTCAAATGAAATCTGCGATTAATAGTGCAGTTGATTTTTCCAGATTTCTTCAATTTTAGAAATCTCGTCAACACGTCGAAATGTACTTTCCATGCATCCAATAATAGTACTTGAGTGAGTTAGCATCTGTAGGACATAAGTGAAAAGGCGTATGCTGAATATCCCTTTTGATTTGTCCATCACGAAAAATAAATTCTGGAAATGTCATGAAACAAAATATTTTCTGCCTTTCAAATTTGATAAAACTTTATTTTTTCCTAAAGAGTCAAAAATATCTTCTCGTCCATGCATACTGGTTCATGTTATTACGTAACAATACACATTTTGTTTGTTTATAACTTATATATGTAACGATACACATCAGATATGTTTAATACTAATTGTATCGTGAAAGTAAATGCGAGTATCATTTTCACGACGTTAATTTGTTTGTTATGAGGAAAAGAAATCTAAGCTCTCCTTTACATTTTCTTACACATGCTGAATCTCGTCACCCATAGTTAGTCATAGTCATAGCTTGTTCTTACAATTGTTACGTAACCAATATGACGTAATCAATACGAATAATATGCGTAGATGGCTATAATCACATTTCATGTTCACCGAAGCCATTAATAAATATTAAAAATTACGACACTGGGCGTTCCTTTTTCAAAGAGGAATATTCTTATTTCCATTGTCGCAAATCTCGTCACCCTTTCTTTCCATATATGTTACAGGTTGTAGTGAGATTCTTAATGACGTCATAGAACAGTTATGTAATTAATTAGTTAATGATTGACAGGGGAAAGCCTTTGTTATGCTTTTGTGGAGTCTGTGTATGATGTTATCATGAAAATTAAAGATAATTTAATTAATAATATCTTTTTAGCCGCTACGTTTTCAAAATTAAGGTTAAAATTCGACAATCTCGTCAACATCATGTCTTGGTTGCCGACACATGGTAAAGTCATTAAGAATTAAATTTAGTGACGTCATCTGAGTAATATAATGACCTTACGTTATCATCTGCGTAGTAATAAACCCCTCAATCAATAATGGCTATTTGAAATCAAGTGGATGTAGTTTTAATTTGTCTGGAATTTCTCATTTTTGATGATTTTGTGTGATTTTATCCCATTATTCTTGAATTCGGCATTTTCGTCACCCACTTGGTTGCTCTAAATTCAATTACGTCACACCTATTGTTACGTCATAATAGGTAGCGTCACCACTTCCATAGTGCATGTTTTGACTAGGCTAGCATGCGAGGCAAGTAGAAAACATTGAATTCTAATTTAAAAGTACAGAAAAACTAACGAGATGCTTCGCGTAATAGATTAAAATGTATTATTTGACAATTTACTAGAAACCTGAATGAGCTACGCTGAGTTGATGGAAGTAGTAATTAATTAAGAGAATGAAGAAAGTGGTACGATGGGAGAATGACACATGTCCGCGGGGGTAAGGAGTAGGGGACGGCTGATAGAGGTTTTCTTGCCTTTTTTAGGAGCGGGGCAGTGTGGTGTTTAGCGACTCGTTCTTTGAAGCTGAGAAACACTTCAATAAGTCAAATGAAGGGAAAATCACGGCAGGCTTTCGAGCCAAAACTTTCGCCTCCCCACCCCGTCGGCGGGCAAACAAGACCCAAGCAAACTTCCTCGAATGCTGAGGCTACCCCTACCTCAAAAGGAAGAGGAGAGAAGAAAAAAACTAGAGTGGGGTTGAAAGAGACGTTTGAAATGTAGAGGCAATAAGATGCCGCTTAAAATTACAAAGCTATTTTCAATGGCCTTGTCTGACAAAGCGAGACGAGAACGCCGTTTGGTCGGCTTCTTGGCGTCTAGCGTCTACTCTTGACACGTGGAGCATGCCGAAGCGTTTTCGCGACCACGTGCTTCGTATTAACCGAGGCTACCTGTTAAAAAACAGTCATATACTAATCAATGCATATTCCTCACATGAACGCGGACTTGAGTCAATATTAGATTTCTTTTACTCCGTACTTTCATAAAAATTTCCCTTGGAAAGGATGGATGGTTGCCGAGAGAACGGCGATAAAAACTAAAATGCCGAAAAATTCTCACGGTTGGACTATTGGATAGAACTCGACAACCAGAGTTGCGCCATGCCCACCACGCACTTAGAATGTAGCCATCTGCTGTATCAGGGCAAGGCAACTTATTCAACCTTCTTTGTCAGATTGCTGTTAGTCTGTTTTAGTTCAAGAAACAAAGGATCTTGCGCTGATTTAAAATATATTTGCAGCGGCGTACCAAAAACTGATCTACATAAAATATGAGAGCAAGCGGCCAGATTGCGGCGTACGTTCGTCCTCGGATTTGTGCTCGCACTACGCCAAATTAATTGTTGATCGGCTTCTTCAGCTCTTCTACACTTGTTCTCAGACCCCGGGCTATGCTTCAAGTCACACGAAATGTAGTAAAAAGTAATTATATTTCAAAAAGGTGTGGAAATAAGATTAATAATCTGATGAAGCGAGAGGCAAGTGAGAGAGCTAGACACAATGGGCATGGTGCTCGCGACGAGACCATCACAAAAGCGAGGGGCATGCGGCTCGCTCGTCAAGGAGCACGGGTAGACAAATCTGGGGGTAGGAGCTTGCACGGCTAGATTTCACTTTAATCAATGCTAGAAAACAAGATGTCAATTTGGAATCGCTGGAAGAGAGGAGGAAAGAAGACGAAGACAAAGAAAAAGTGGTTGGACAGGATCACGTCGAGACACCGCCGCCACGCGCGGAGCCCCGTGCGCATCGCAAGGATCAGACACACCCTAGGCTTTACCAACGTTCATGCACTTATCGGGAGATTCGTTGGTTTGATGTTGTTTTGGAAAAGAAGTAGCGTCAATGGGTAGACGTTGTCAGGCCTTGAGGGCCTGGTGAGCGCACGGGGGAAGGGTGCCGCTTGGCCGGGACTGCCAGGGCTTGGCCAGTCGAGAACAGATGAGCTATGACTTATCACGCTCTACCGCGGCCAATAATTTATGACTGCAGCTGCGTCTAGCTTGCCAAAGCCATTGTATTTAGGGGTAAACACATAGAGTAACAGAGGCTGAATTAGGTTTATATGTACAATTGAATGTTATTGAGTAGGAGCGCACCTGCACTCGGCTAGATTCGGCCGCCTACTTGGACCAATTATTGGCGAATTAGTTTCATGTGTGGCCGATCATTAGAGCAAGTTTGATCAAGTGCTATTTGGAGGGGTGAGCGCCCACTTCGTTTACTTTTCAAGCGTGGTAGATGCGTGTGAGAGAGCGGGCAATATGAGCAAGAGAAGTGCGTTCTAAAAGCAAGGCTTTTGTCAGGTGCGGCCTGGCAGCGCAAGCGAAGCCTGAGAGAGACTGTGCTCCAACTAGACTTTTCGGCGACAAAGACTGACATATGGACGCCTACCTCACATATGTTTTACTTGACAGTTATTCCTAATATACGGCTTCCATTCTTTCCTCTTTCATACCCCCTCTACTAAATATCTCTTTCTCTCTCCCCCCCTTCTCTCTTTCTTCTTCTCCATCTCCATTTCCATCTTCGCTCCTCTCAGGAGCGCGTTTGGCGAGCACGGGCTTATCAAGCGCGCTCCTCAGTCGTCCAATCCGAAACTGCCGGCTTTCCCCTCTTTGAATAAATAATGGGTCCCCAATATTCCCGAATAGCCTTTCGATGTGCTTCATGAGATTTTAAACTTGACACAATAGACCAATTTGACAAGTAAACGAAGTCCGGGGCTTTCCTCTTTCTTTCATGTTCTGATTTTATCATCATTATAATCGGAGCTGTATTGGACAGATGCCTAGCAGCCTTGTCCGCTGCTAAATGTTTCACTTTCGCTGCTTTTTATAAGTGATTATTCAACGTGACAAAACTCTCGCCTAATTGAGACCATTACGGGCATGTTTCAGAGATGACTTTATCAAAGAAAAGGGGGTGAATTTAGAGGAAAGCTAATAGCGTCTTTTTGTGCGCCGATTTGATATAAATCTGTTTCTCGTACGTAAAATGTCAAATCAAGCGACAGGTTCCTTTCTAAAAACAGATGGCTTCTCAGATAGGTGAAAGTATTTGCAGGCGAAGCCAAGCAGACAACCAAACTCCCCCTGATTTATGGCAAAACAATCCAAACCTGTGAAATAAACGTTGCTATAGATACAACGAATCGTCTATTGGATTCTTCAAATATTGAAAAAAGAAGATGACTCGTGTCAACTACAAAATCAATCTTTGATGAAAATCAATCCTTTTTATAGGGTCACTTTATCTCAATTTCTTTTATGTTCGACAAACTACGATTTGGGGCGTACAATGATTACTAATTCAAACGATCGCAAGCAAACATAATGAAACACATGTAATACCATATTTAGTATGGATTTTTGAAAAATGGATTATAATCAGTATTCCAAAATCTTTTTGAATCAATGATGACTTTCTTGACAGTTTTAAATTCTGTTGGAACTCCTGGTAAAAAAAATGAATACTTCTATATAATGACTAGACCCCGTTTTGAAATCGTCAGACACTTCGATTCAATGTGATATGATATGGATCTGAAAGAACGCAATACGAAACTGCAATAAAACCAAAAACTGGCTATCACCTTTTGCTAGGTGATCATTACCCCTTTGCCTCCCGTCAAACCTATCGCCCTGTACATGATCGCAAGGGGATCAATTTCATATAACCCAAGGAGTTGAGAAAAACATCTTGAAACAAAGGAATCATCTTCTCTCCCTGCGAACACAGGTGGATGAGAGTCACGTGACTCGAGTTTCGTCACATTGAAGGACCGTCGGAGCATTCCGCAGTGTCACGTGATAGAGGGCATACGTCGTCACTTGCTTCTCTCTTCATTTCGTTCAGTAGAAGCTGGAGATCGAGATGGTTTAGTCGTATCAAGTCTATTCGACGCCCATCCATCGACCGGTCATTGTTTACAATGATTTGGTATGTTTGGCATTAATCTGATATCAATATCGATGTCAAATAAATAGAAAGATTACGTCTACTCAAGTTATTTATATTATACATTCATAAAGATGACAATGTACAATTTTGATTCGTCGAAATGGATATAAGAATAAATCTTACGTCACAGGCGACAAAGGTCAGAGGTCATCCATTTTGAATAATTGACTTCGTTGTTTTTAGCAGATAGCATCATAATAGATCATTCGTTTTAAAATGATACTTTGAGTGATTGCGTTTTCGATGCGGGCGAAGGATTATGAATTTGGTGAGATGTATTTTGTCGAATCGGACAAGTTGGGAAAAGATTGTGATGACGTTTTAAGAGCAAATTAACAAAGAAGTATGTTTACTGCGATGGCAGGAGTGGGTGGACGATAGAAATGAGAAACGACCAAATTCAATAGATACACCTACAAATTTAGAGGTTGTTGAGAGCCTGAAGGGTTGTAGAATGTAAGAATGTAGTGTTAAATTAAATTAATTAATGCCCTTCTGGGTCTTTTAAGATGGGAATAAGAATGTAAATATATATACGAGGGATCCGGAAAGAGAAAGGCGAATAGAAAGGATCAAAAGGATTCTACATGTGTTGTAAAATGAAGAAGACAATAAAACAAGACCAGTCTTCTGACATTACCCGTGAATCCACCAACAAAGAATACTCAAAATAAGAATGAATGTGTGAAAGCTGAAAGTAGGGATAAAACAAAATCATCTGCGGGGCGGGGGGGGGGGGGG
>BEXV01002171.1:51081-61097 GCA_003118195.1 Hemicentrotus pulcherrimus | reverse complement strand
AGGCGAACGGTTTTTCAAAATTTGTAATTCCAATCATAAATATCTTGAAAATCAGACAGGCGATCGGCTTGTAAAAGTAACGGGGTTCCTGACTGACCTAAGGTTTATAATTATCATTGCATCATGATCTAAATCCAGAATTTTGTTTCAGAATCTGAGACAAAGTTACCGGATCCCTTTAAAAGCCTGAATAAATGTTAGGGCCCCCACTATCTCCATGATCTCAACTTGCTAGCCTGTCCGGATTCTGCTTAGTATGTAGACCTGACAATCCCTTGTTAGTAACTGTGTATAACAGTGTCTGTACTGTAAGACTATGATGACGGTATACTGACTAGGCTCTGTACTGAAACTATACTGTTTTATTGTTGTTTAGGTTTATATGCATTTATCGTTCAGGGGTGAATATTTACGCCTCTTCTGCTATTTCTTTCCCCTTCAAATTAGACTTACTTTTTCTTTACACATGTACTGTGTTTTTTAAATGTCAAATTATAGTTTGCGCCTGCAGACTAATGCTATATACCACAACTTTGCAAGTTCGAAACGTGTGAAACAACGCCAATTATAAATACATGGGTGTCTGCTAGATCTAATTATTAACTAGAGTTCTTGTGAAAAAGAAAGGTTAAACAATAGGCCCATTTACACGGCCAAAACAGTATTTTGAAAATCGTCAAATTTTTTGGCTGATATTCACACTACTTGAAAAATAACGCAAAAGTAAACAAAAACAACAAAAACAAACGCCGCGTTATTTCTAACGTGTAAATGAATTGCAATTGCGCTCAACAAAGGTCGTGTTCGTATTCACTGAGCTCTGTGTTATGACATACAGAAATGATAAGGATCTAAAATTTAATGGCATCATTTTTTAAAAATCTGAACGAGCCTTAAAGGGACTTGGTAACATTGTTCAGATGAGAAATAGTGGTGCTAAGGTAGTGACTTCAATGCTAGATGTACAATTTAAGATAATCTGAAAATTTGAGTGAAAACGGTACAAATTGGGAAAAACTAATAAGATCGATTCCTTAATACTCCCAACTATAGTATTTCAATTTATTTACATTTAAGGTGAATGGAAATCGTCACAAAGCAATAAAATGGCTTTACATTCCATTCTAGACATTTGAGTGTTGACAGATTTTTAAAAGCATGTTTTATGTCATTTTTTTCAAGGAAAAACGGTTGGGAAAATTAATAAATGGTTGGGAGAATTTACTGTTAATCACTGTTAGAGGATGCCATAATCAGCTCCTTCAAAGAAAACCATGAATATATTCATGGTTTGAGAATTTTTGTTAGGATTTTTTGCATGTCAGAGGGAAAGTACAGTAGAAGGAATATAGTAAGTAACATTTTATAAAAAAATTAAGCAATGTTTTCATCAACCTTCAACAATGTTACCAAGTCACTTTAAAAAGAGTGGATATTATATCCTCTGCTATACTTACACGGTTATACTACGTAAATATACATTGTACATTTTTTTCCTCCCCATCGCTCTACTGGACAACATACATTAATGTGCATGCACATGTATACACGTAGATAACATAATTAACTAAATCTTCTAAAAATACATCAGAACATGGTTTCGATTCGATAAGGTAATTTGATACCACTCTGAAGGATAACGTTGACTTCTGATCATATCATTACCATTGTGAAAGCGACTACTGCAAGCAATTGGAAAGTATGATTATGTAATGCTAAATATATGACTCATTGAGGATGTAGTATCGAATAATAATATCGCTAGTGATATTCGTTTGTCTCGCAATACGGTCAATAAGGGATCTAAAAGATCACTACGTTTCGTGCGCCGCTGCAACACTTCGTCCGGTGATAAAAACTAATGTAAGCAAGCGTTTGTTATTACCTGACGAATTGTTGCAGCGGCGCACAAAACGTTGTGATCTTTTAGATCCCTAATTATTGACCACATTGCTAGACAAACGAATATCACTAGCGGTATTATTTTCGATATGATTATATAGTTCAAAAGAATCTGTGTTTACTGTAAAGTTTTTAGAATCATCAAAAGAAGAAGAAGTAACTGACTCATTCTTCTTGCCGGGGGTATACGCAGTTCCCACATAAATGTGCATATATGGGACAACACACATAAGATACAAAATTTCGGCCTAAACTGTTTGAGCTGTTTCTCGTTATATTGCGAAACTGAGGACTGATAGCAGTTCAGGTATCAACATTTCACAGCTGATCACACCAGCAGTCCATGTAAGGAGAGTCCAAATAGGCTAATCAAATTGGTTCGCTGCTGCTCAGATGATGGTATATATACCTCGGTCCCGTTTCACAAAACTTGTCATCAGTGACAAATCACATTTTTGTTATAAGCTACTGAAATCCTTGCTTCTGATTGGTTATCAGCAGATTTCTCACCGTTTTTTGTCATTTGTCATTGACAAAAAGGCTTTGTGAAACGGGTACCCTGGTGTATCACTAATCTAAAAGCAAGCCTGACCCTACCACAATGAAATATAAAAAATAAAACAAATTAAAAAGGAAACATTTCAATTCAATTCAATGTGGTTTATTAAAAATACAAACTAGTTTAGTCCAGGGAGTAATTGAATAATGTTTACAAAGTAAAAATCGTCATTATAATAGGATCATCAAATAAAAAAAAGAAGGAAATTGATAAGAATTTAAAGTACCTAATCTATACTAATCAAAATCACTCTATCGTATAGGTATACAGCTTTGGAAACAAAACGTTAATCATTATACAATATAAACAAACAATTATTTTTAATTAATTACACATTGTATGAAAGAAAATATACGTTTTGCAGTACAAGCAAAAGCGAGACTTGTGATGTTTTCTTTTCGACTGATGTTCTTCCACACTGACAGAAAAGAAACAAGAAAGCTCACAACTTCACCTTTAATCAGAACTCAAACTTCCTCATCAAATGTGATTTATTATTCGAGATCATATTTTTAGATTGAAGGAAGTTATTATGGTAATGATAATTTTGTATAGGCAGGTTGTAGGCGACCAGGAATGTAAACTGATTTATCATCACATGTTTTGTAATGTCCATATTAATGTCAAAAGATGATGAATAATGCCTTCTGAAAGAGAAAACAGTTTCTATTAACTAAGATAAAGTGGTATCATGTTTTAATACTAATAGGATCAATTTATTTCCAGCGACTTAAATACTAACTTTTGATGACGTAACGGCAGGCTCTTTTATTCAGAATGGAAACGCACAATACGAATTTAAAGAAAATAAAGGGAAACTCAAAGTCTCAACGTTTAATTAATTTTCGACATAATTTCACGGCTTTGTCATTTAAAGGCAGGCTTTACTACTTCGGCTCAGCTCTCATTTACCATAAGAAAAAAAGGATCACGGGGGACCAACAGGCACCGATTGGGGAAGTTTTCCATATAGAGGGAGCAAGTACATGTAGCTACAAGTAGGACAGTGTGCCTTTAAAAAAAAGTAAAAAACTTGTTTACAACATGAATATAAAAAGTAATACAAGTTACGTTGCGTGCTCTTTGCAATTGAAGTCTACGATATTAAATAAATATATGTAACCTCGGCTTTTTTCCAAATATTCTGTATTCTGTGTTTTGTTACAATTTAAATAATTTAAAAATTCATAGAAACGAGCTTAATTTAGCACTATATACTAATACAAAGGTTAAAGCGCAATTTAACCCTTGATATGAGTTCATCTGTATGAAAGCAGAAAAACAAGAGAAACAGAGTGGCGAATATGCTTGAAATAACTCGTGTTATAATATGCTATAAAATTAAACATTAACAAAGTTATGAGTGTTTGAGATTCGAATCTCTAACAGGCAGTGGATTTTGACGTAGATGCGGATAACTCCATCGTTTGGCGTGTAACAAAATAACATTGATTTCTGTTTTTCTCCCGAGGTGCTTTCTCATTTGGGGCACTACTCAAAATGTATTATTGATAGCACATTATCACATGTCATTTAAAGACCGTCTGTACTAGTTTGGCAAGAAGGGATTAGATCACCCAGGGAGGTCACTGACAGGTGGCTATCTCATCAACTCAACTCTCAATTAACATAACAAAAAAGAGGATTATGGGAACCAATGGTCACCGATTACGAATTGTTTTCTATATCAGGGAGTAAGTAGCTACAAGTAGTACAGTGGGGCTTTAAAGAGAAAATACGCTCCTGAGAATTTTGGATGAACAAATATGAAATTTTGATTATTGTGTGTGTTGGAACAGTATGGGAGAGTTGACCACCACTACATTACAGAGACATAACCGATTCATCCAATTCGAAGAGTCCATACTTATAGTTTTCTCACTTTTGTCCGATTTAATTCAATCTTCCACCAGTCCAATTCTCTTCAATATTTTTTGTTGCTTTAATTTCACTAGAGTAGTTTGCTATCGAGGTTTAATTTAACTTTAATTATTTCCTCAATATCTAAATCCGATTTGTCTCGTACCATTTCCGTCGCCGAGTCTATACCTTCTTGTTGAAGTTATCATTGTCATCGTATTCCTCTTTCTTTTCTCTACTCATCCTTTGTCTTCTTCTTATCACGATAACCCTTTTAAAACTTCAAATCTTTTTTATCTTTCTATTCATTTCTTTCTCCACATTTCCTCTTTCATTTTTCATTCTTCTCTAGTTGGTACGGCAACATTTTTTTCACTTCCTCTTGGCCTGCTTGTTCCTTATTTTATTAACGATTTTCATAGTCCTTGTCCTTGTCCAACTTAACATTGGCGACCTCGGTCTACAAAATGCTCTTTGGCTATCAAATTTAGTTATTTGAAAGATACGGTAAGCGATTATGATATTAATATGACCTGGTGGTTTAAAGATAAACTGTGAGTAATGATTATGGGGATATACTTTTGTAAAAGAAATTAACAGGAAGCAATAAAATTGGAAATTGTTGGTTATAATTATACTTCAAAGGAATTCACGTAAACTTTGATGTTTTGGGATGCTCTGAATGAAGAGAAATAAATTAAATTTTGCTTAATTCATATGCACTGCACACAGAATTTGGTACATGGGACTACACACAAATTTTTGGTACAAAGCTGTCGGCTACTTATTGTCATATTTCGAATATGAGGGTACTTGAAAAGCAGGCCTTTTTTTAAGAGAAATGTCAAATCTTGCTCTCTCTCTCTCTCTCTCTCTCTCTCTCTCTTTATCTTTTTACACACTCTGTTTGTCTCTCCCCTCCCTCTCTCCATCTCTCTCTCTCTCTCTCACCTTCTCTCTCACTCCCTCTCTCTATCTATCTCTCCCTTCCTACCTATCTCTCTCTCCTGACATTGAAAGGTTGAGGGGGCTCACCATATTGTCCTCATCATCAACATGATTGCCAATTCCCAGGACCGAACCCTCTCTTTAATGTTGTTATAATTCCCACTTGCCACGTAACGCTACAAAATCGGACTATAATTGCCAATTGGTTAATAATAAAATATTAATTTGGCCATGTTTGCGCTAGTTGTTTGTCCGTCTGTGTGTATTCTACGTCAGAGTGTCATAAAGAACGTCAAATATGAAACGACTCAACTTGTTTTGACACTAGTCTGACTTCTAGGCGACGCTGATTTTTTTTTGGTCTTAATTCTACAATCATGACGTAGCCATCTTCAAATTTAAAGAAACTCTGCGTAAAGGAAAGGCAATCTCCTCAGACTCTATTTGAAGTCAAACGAAACAAATTAACCAAACACCAACAAACAAATAAGCAAACAAACAAATAGGCAAACAAAACAAAAAAAACAAACAAACAAGAAGCAGACATAACAACCTAAACGTCATTAAGATTGAGACTTTATTCTCCATTATGGGACTATTATAAACGTATTGTATCGGAATCATGCTAAATGGCTCTATAAAGGCATTTTAACCTTTTGATTTAATTGGTTATGTAAGTAGTTCTGTGCTTGAAACATTATGATAATTACCCTAAAAGTACAGATATCTTGTAAAGTCTCCTTTTCCTTAGTTTCTTTCATGTTCAATGTGGCTGTGTGCAATACGGCTTCAGTTTGCACCTCGCTACAAATATCCACTAATCATAGAAAACCGTTATAAGCTATGGAGTAATCACATGATAATTTGGTACAAAATCATTGTCACCGTTCATGCAGTCCGCCTTATAAACCACTATTTAGACAAATTTTTGCGTTATATTTTTGTTAAATAATATTCAGTGGTACCTTTATTGAAGAGTATGAGTCACAGGCAGCACATATAGGTGACTCTCAGAGTGATATGTTTATTTTTCTATGCTTTATGGAAGCTATAATATTACTTGAGTCAATGAAATAAAGCAATCATCTTCATGCTTAAAATGATATTTTCAATGGTTTGTTTTTCTTCTCGCAGCAAAGGCTCCTGTTTCAGACTGGACTCTGCCCATGCCAGATTCATTTATTCAGTATAATAATTACGCTAATATTCACTAGTCAATAAGATGGTATTTTTGTGGATTGTCCGATTGTGCCGTTAAAGAGTGTCATTTCATTCATGGTCATAATATGAAACTTTAAAGGTAAAGACCAGTTATGGCCATGCGATTGCATTGTGAAAGAAACGTTGTGGAATCGATTAGAAAAGGTTGATCATCTAGCATTTGGCATCTGCAAGGTTCTGGAATCATCAAAATGATAAGAAATTTGGCCCATTCTTCGTAAAGGTACAAGCACCATACACAAAAAGATGTATATGGGACTACCCTATATCTCTCACAGACCTTGAGAGAAACAAATTTACCAAATGTATGAATTAGTATGCGGTTTCCCGGCTAATTTTGTTATCATCATGTTTTAGTCAAAACATATTATTTCACATGATTGGTAATGAGAGCTTCCATTTCATCTTTTGAAATCGGGGCGTTTCCAATACTGGTATTTTACCTTTAAAAGTTGTTGGTGTTTCTGTCGATTTTCAATTCTCGGTCTTTTCTATGTCAGGCCTAATAGAAGTAATTTCTAATATCTCGTCCCGCCCCTCTACCTTTTTTTCGCCACGCCTCAATCCTTTCCAAATCTTTTAATTTTAAGAAATACCAATCGGAGGATATCGAGACGATGGGTTTTGTGTTACCCTTCCATATAGTGGGTCGACAAATACAATTTGAATGAAAAAAACTTGTGTTGAGTTGACTTAATAGCAATACTTTTTACAGAAAAAGAAGAAACTTGAACATGACACACCCTCCCCCTCCTCGATCCTCCTGAAGAAGGTATTTGTTACCGTTGACACCGCCCATACAAAGTATAGGCGACCATTTATATTAGGCTGATTTTTGGTCACGTCTTTTCCAAAGTCAATAGTATCTTTATTTGAAATAGAATGAGTCACAGGCAGCCAGCCCTCGCTCATGTTTATAAGACCCTTAAGGAAACATGTTTATTTTCAAGTGCTCTATGCTTTTATAATACTCGATTTCAATGATGAAAATCAATAACGGATATCTGCGTGCTTAAAATAACCTTTTCAATGATCTTGTCGATGATTTCTGTTTTTTTTCCCCACAACAGTGAATGCTCCTGTTTCAGATTGGCGTCTGTCCAACTTATTTTTTAGATTAATTTATTTAGTATAGTATAAGATTGTTTGACAATGTTCGGCGTTTCTGTAAATTCCCAGTTCCTGAGTTTGTCTCCCTGATATTAAGCCTAGGAATTGAGAGATGGCAAAGAGAAGATAGACGTTGAAGATAGAGACGGAGAGAAGGAGAGAGAGGAGAGAGAGAAAGGGGAAGAGAGAGAAAGAGAAAAAGAGGGGAGGAGAGGGGAGAGAGATGGAAGAGAGAGAAAAAGAGAGAGATGGGAGAGGGGAGAGAGAGAGAGGAAGAGAGAGAAAGAGAGAGAGAGAGAGAGAGGAATAACAGACAGACAGAGAATTTGACAATATGAAGTGATCAATTTAACAAGAGTTGAATCGGCTTGAGTTTTGACTTGACACTATTAGATTTTCGCGCCTTTTCTCACAGTGAAAATCTAATCTGGTCCAAATAAATGAAGTTTCTAATTAAACCAATAATGGTAATTCACATCATCAAGATGCATTAAAATAGATGAGTTGATCACTTAGCCAACTAATTAATGGTCTGATTAACACACCAACTTACATTACGTATTAAGTACTTAGGTAACTCTTTGTGTCACAATGTGTTTGTATTTGTATTAACGTAATGATTGGGGGTAGGGACAAAAATTAGGCCTGGGCCCTTTAAAATAGACTTATTCCTTCTATAAAAGCTGCCAATGCTTATAGCTGCAAATATGGCGATGTACATTATGAAGGCTAAAATTTAATGTTTTGGATTTCTATAGCGCTTTATACGGGATACCGTATTTCTATTAATGTGCTTTAATACACAGATTATAACAGTATTATAACCCGGCCATCGCATTCATTCACGTACAATGTGCACCATCTCCAGTCCCTGCGGAGTATTTCTACCATTATGGTCACTGTCAAGGCATGTGGTAATTACTAACACATAGGCTTGCGTCACCTAACAAGGTTCTTATTTCTCTCCTGGGTACGAAGTGGTAAATATATAGTAATGCCTTTCTAAAGGACTGTAGTGCCGTGTCGGGGATCGAACCCACGACCTTTGTGTTTCAAGTCAAATGCTTAAACCACTCTACGACGACACCCCATCAGAAAAATCATTTATCCTGATTATGTTAATATTTTTTATTCTCTTGTCTATAACCGAAAACTCTTGATGTTATGCTAAAGAATTAGCAGGGCCAGGCCTTCATAGTTTAATGGGTGCTGAGAGATTGATAAGACCATTTGGATAACAATCAATAATTACATTTAATTATTTTATACTGGATTTGAATAGCATCAAATCAGTTGATATTGTCCCAAGTTGGTCTTCTCTCTCTCTCTCTCTCTCTCGCTCCCTCTATTTCTTCATTTCCTTTCTACCATCTTGGCAGATCTTGCCATCCCTGTATCTCCTTTATCTATCGATCTCTGCGTTTTATTCTTTCTTTCTTTGTTTTTTGCTGTTGTTTTCTGTTTTGCGGGGGTCAAATCTTTATTGCCCCTCCTTCCTATCTCTCCCTCTCTCTCCCTCTCTCTTTCACTCTCCCTCTGTCTCTATGTATGGGTCTCTCTCTCTCTCTCTCTCTCTCTCTATATATATATATATATCTCCCTTCATTTTTGGCTCATTATCATTTATCTCTTTCTTCCTTTTCTTCATTTGTTCTGGAAAGAAGAAAAAATATTTCCCTTTTTAAAATTTGATATCCATGATGTCAATTATTTATTTGCTATCTGGTTATCTATTTCCGGCCTGCGTAAATACCCAAGACATTATAATGTTCTTGCTACATCTCTCTCTCTCTCTCTCTCTCTACCTGCCTCTCTCTCTCTCTCTCTCTCTGTGCCTCTCTCTCTCTCTCTCTTTCTTCCCTTGCATTGTTTTCTTCAAGGTTTTTTCCGTTACATGATGGTAAACAAGATACAGTCACCCATGACGCGTTTGCAAAAGTAAACATATCAATGTGGTGCCCATTATTCTAAAGACCGTT
Source organism: Hemicentrotus pulcherrimus (assembly GCA_003118195.1). Taxonomy (NCBI): domain Eukaryota; kingdom Metazoa; phylum Echinodermata; class Echinoidea; order Camarodonta; family Strongylocentrotidae; genus Hemicentrotus; species Hemicentrotus pulcherrimus. The sequence continues at coordinate 51,518 of BEXV01002171.1, read as the reverse complement.
AATTAACGATCCCAAATCCCTCTTGTCAATAGCATAGCGAGACATTAAAGCTATGATTCACAATCCTTTTATTTTTATTTGATTTTTGATGTTGTTGTTCGAGTGTGTCTGGACTTGATGACACGCCCACAAAACAAAGCCAAGTAACATTAATCCTTTAGTTTCTCGTTAGTCTCCAGGCATGTCAATCGCTGTGAGTAACAGTGTCTACGATGTGAGACTAGGCTGAGAGCATACAACATATTAAAGCACTGTACATAAGCTACTCCGGACACAGCCAGAGACTGACAGAGATAGGCTCTCCTCAAGGCTAAGAAAATATGGTCAAATGTCAAATTTGAGTCTGTATCTGCAGACAAGTTCCTCGTCTGCTCCTCCTTCCTGTTTGTCGTCAAGCCCCGTGCGTGTGTGTGGGTGTGTGTGTGTGTGTGTGTGTG
>BEXV01002170.1:55608-71884 GCA_003118195.1 Hemicentrotus pulcherrimus | reverse complement strand
ACGTTGAGCCCTGCGATCACACCTGCGTCCTTCGTCGCCTGTCGCTGTGCATCGTTGAAGTAAGCGGGAACAGTGATGACGGCATCAGTGATCTTCTGGCCAAGATAAGCCTCAGCTGTCTCCTTCATCTTGGTCAAGACCATGGAGCTAATTTCCTCTGGTGCTATTGTCTTCTTTTCTCCTATGTACTCTGCCTGCAGCATTGGCTTGCCTCCTTGGTTGATGACAGTGAAAGGCCAGTGCTTCATGTCTGATTGCACGTTGTCATCAGTAAATCTCCTTCCAATAAGACGTTTGGCATCAAAGATTGTGTTCTTGGGATTCCTGTAATAATATTAGAAATTATAGAATAAGTCAGTGTCAGGTGCAATTGAAATAATACAAACGAACAGTGGTTAGATGGTTACTTGTCACAGTCTATAATAAGGAATAAATGTTCATGAAATGGCGCTATTGTTAAAGTTGAATTTGATAGTAGAAGTTTATGAACGCTACTGAATTTAGAATCTGCAATTAATTTTTATCACACTTGTTTGGATTTTGATTATGATCATTATTTATGTAGTCTAAGTGCAATTGGAAAGATCGAGTCGTCCCTAAAGAGTTAACTGTCTAAGGCAACAATAAAGATATGAAGGTTTGAAATATTTTTACAGTGATAAGGAGTTTGCATCCGCAAACAAAATGATGCATACAATAATTCGATTGTATAGTTTGCTATAATTGGGAAAACGGTTGCGATCAATGTTAATTTCAATATCCGATGACATTATAGGTCTATGTTTCATATTTTTTCAAACATGTAAGAGGTGGCAGGAGAGAAACATATTAACTGATTACTTTATTTGTTAAAGGTTTTTTTTTAAATACTGTTGCTCCCCTTTCATTTAAAATAATGGTTTCATCCTGTACAATATGAATACACATATTCAAAGCGAATTTGTTCGAATTCTGTCATACCCCCATTTAAAGTTAAGTATAAGAGCCTACCAACAGTCAAAAGAGAAATAAAGAAAGCGACTAAATTATTTCAAAAAGTCGGTAGAAACTGTAGTATATACTTACATTGCCACCTGGTTCTTGGCTGCATCACCGATCAATCTTTCTGTATCTGTGAAGGCAACATAACTGGGCGTGGTCCGGTTACCTTGATCGTTAGCAATGATCTCCACCTTCCCATTCTGAAAGACCCCAACACAAGAATAGGTAGTACCCAAGTCAATTCCAATCGCTGGTGCTTTTCCTGGTGCCATTTTAATGTTCTTNCTTCATCTTGGTCAAGACCATGGAGCTAATTTCCTCTGGTGCTATTGTCTTCTTTTCTCCTATGTACTCTGCCTGCAGCATTGGCTTGCCTCCTTGGTTGATGACAGTGAAAGGCCAGTGCTTTATGTCTGATTGCACGTTGTCATCTGTAAATCTCCTCCCAATAAGACGTTTGGCATCAAAGATTGTGTTCTTGGGATTCCTACAATGATATTAGAAATTATAGAATAAGTCAGTGTCAGGTGCAATTGAAATGATACAAATGAATAGTGGTTAGATGGTTAATTGTCACAGTCTATAATAAGGAGTAAAAGTTCATGAAATGGCGCTATTTTAAAAATTGAATTTGATAGTACAAGTTTATGAACGCTACTGAATTTTAGAATCTGCAACGAATTTTTATCACACTTGTTTGGATTTTGATTATGATCATTATTCATGTACATGTAGTCTAATGTGCAACTGGAAAGATCGAGTCGTCCCTAAAGAGTGAACTATCTAAGGCAACAATAAAGATATGAAGGTTTGAAATATTTTTACAGTGATAAGGAGTTTGAATCCGCAATACATAAAATAATTCGATTGTATAGTTGGTTATATTTGGGAAAATAATCAAAACGGTTGTGATCAATGTTTATTTCAATATCCGATGACATTATAGGTCTATTCTTCATTATCATGTTTTGTCAAATATTTGTTCAAACATGTAAACGGTGGCAGGAGATCAACATGTTAACTGATGACTTTATTTGTTAAAGATTAACAACAAAAAACAACATACTGTTGCTCCCCGTTCATTTAAAATAATGGTTTCATCCTGTACAATATGAATACACATATTCAAAGCGAATTTGTTCGAATTCTGTCATCCCCCTTTTAAAGTTAAGTATAAGAGCCTACCAACAGTCAAAAGAGAAATAAAGAAAGCTTCTAAATTATTAAAAAATAATCGGATGGGTAGAAACTTTAATATATACTTACATTGCCACCTGGTTCTTGGCTGCATCACCGATCAACCTTTCTGTATCTGTGAAGGCAACATAACTGGGCGTGGTCCGGTTACCTTGATCGTTAGCAATGATCTCCACCTTCCCATTCTGAAAGACCCCAACACAAGAATAGGTAGTACCCAAGTCAATTCCAATAGCTGGTGCTTTTCCTGGTGCCATTTTATTGTTCTTCAAGAAGTTTTCTAATGCAAAATAATGTTCCCGATAAAGATCCAATGAGTGCTCTTGTCTACTATAGTCTCAATTCCTTTTTAGAATATTAAACTTCGCGAGTGAATTTCTTGTTTCAGTTTTCCTTTCGGTTTGTCGTGTGGACTGCGACTTGTCGAGTTTCGAATTGAAGCCCGACTGTCGATGAGCCGGGTTATATGGCTAAGACGCCAGCTTCACCAAGATACGAGAAGGTTCTAGTGTGAACGTGACGTAGCAACCTTCGGGAAAATCCCCGATTGTTCTCGATTGTGCGTTGGTCTGTGCAGTGCATTCGCCCAACCGACGTATGACGTCATGTAAGACTGTGCTCTCTTCTCTGTCAATGATTGCCTTGTGCTTTGGAGCAAAGAATGTCAAAGACACGATAACTTTCAATCTCGATCGTCTGCTCNCTTTCTGTATCTGTGAAGGCAACATAACTGGGCGTGGTCCGGTTACCTTGATCGTTAGCAATGATCTCCACCTTCCCATTCTGAAAGACCCCAACACAAGAATAGGTAGTACCCAAGTCAATTCCAATTGCTGGTGCTTTTCCTGGTGCCATTTTATTGTTCTTCAAGAAGTTTTCTAATGCAAAATAATGTTCCCGATAAAGATCCAATGAGTGCTCTTGTCTACTATAGTCTCAATTCTTTTGTAGAATATTAAACTTCGCGAGTGAATTTCTTGTTTCAGTTTTCCTTTCGGTTTGTCGTGTGGACTGCGACTTGTCGAGTTTCGAATTGAAGCCCGACTGTCGATGAGCCGGGTTATATGGCTAAGACGCCAGCTTCACCAAGATACGAGAAGGTTCTAGTGTGAACGTGACGTAGCAACCTTCGGGAAAATCCCCGATTGTTCTCGATTGTGCGTTGGTCTGTGCAGTGCATTCGCCCAACCGACGTATGACGTCATGTAAGACTGTGCTCTCTTCTCTGTCAATGATTGCCTTGTGCTTTGGAGCAAAGAATGTCAAAGACACGATAACTTTCAATCTCGATCGTCTGCTCGTTCCCTATTTTCCCAGAGATATTTCCCTACAGGTTTTTAGCCGAACCTTGATTGTGCTGGAAGAAAATAGCAATATTCCAACAAGTGAAAGTAGGCATGTAGATTATGCGATAGCAACCGGTCTGTTGAGGAGTCCGTGGCCTTCTCAACAATTACACGGAGCACCATCGTATCAAACTTATTTCTTGTTACAGAAGGAGACGAAACAAAACTTGTAGGCTGCCAGTTTTTATATTGTCACATGAAGAAAAAAAATAACTAAACAAATTTGATGAGAAGGGTACCAGCACAGATCGACGCAACTGTTCCTGTGATACCCATGTGAATATCCGAACGCAAGGTGTTGCTATAACGTGCCCATGTCCCTTTTCAGAAAGCAAATAAAGCGAAAACAAACCGAAAGAAAAAAAAAATGAAAAAAAGAATCATCTATCGACCCCTACATCATTTTTTTGCCAGATTTATGATTGATTTTATTTCAAAATCTGCTTTGTTATCATTGTTGAAAATTTTTAAGCAGACTGCAAAAGAAAACAATTTCAAATCAAATCAAGTTTTTGAGAACGTTGCAGAATGAAAATAAGAATAACTTGATTTTACCTTTTAACTTTCTCAAATGGTCAATCAACTGACAAAGTGTCAAATTTTTTGACCAGTGTCAGTAAAATTGATTACATATTTGTTCCCATATTGTAAATCTTAAAAATGAAGAGGGGCTGAGAGAGGGAAAGAGAGAGGGAGGGAGAAAGAGAGAGAGAGAGGGGGGGGGGTGGTTAAATATATATTATAATTCATTCACATTTGAAATTATTTTGTGTCTGCATCTCTACGTAGGCCTTTACTTATACCAATCTCTTAATCAAACTACAATACTTTGCAGAAATTAATAAATAGATTAATTTAGAAAAAAGAATAAGTCAATAAAATAAATACCTAGATAATAAATGACATGTTCACTGTAGGTTTCTGTCACAGTGGAAGAGATTAATTTCTTCTCGTACCCACGATACTGTCAATCGACTATACAACGTACATACCTGTACTAGAATTATCCAGACTGTAACCTATTATTGTTTGCTTACGACGTGTATTGAGGATGCACCAATGCGCGACGATCATTAGCCGAGAAGAGAGCACAGTCTACAATGACGTCAAAATAAAGTCGTGTGACCGCGGACGATCGAGAACATTCTGGGATTTTCCCTCTTCCCTGCTTCGCATTCCTTGTTGTTTATTATTCTCCTACTGTGTTTACACTCGAAGCTTCCTAGCTCTGCCTGGAAGCTTCTCTCGACAAGGTGCTTGGTGCTATATAACCCGGCTCATCGTTTCTCAAACTCCAATTCGAATATCGACTTCTCATAGTTCACCTGACGTACTCTGTGAGAGAAAAGAAGGCTGATATTTTCAACTGCAAAAATTCTTCTACGAGATTGTTCTACAGCCGTTTTGGGACCAGATTTTTTGCTAATAATTTGTTAAAAGAGACGCAGATATTTGCAGACAGTTCAAACAGTAAAACGGTTGAATTTTAGGAGAACTTAATTTGCATTTTGAAACGGTTTTTTCATCAAAAACTAATATGGCACCAGGAAAAGCACCAGCGATTGGAATCGATTTGGGTACCACCTATTCTTGTGTTGGGGTCTTTCAGAATGGGAAGGTGGAGATCATTGCTAACGATCAAGGTAACCGGACCACGCCCAGTTATGTTGCCTTCACGGATACAGAAAGATTGATCGGTGATGCTGCCAAGAACCAGGTGGCAATGTAAGTATAATATAATTGTCAACTTTTCTATGTTTAAAAAATATCATTTATCCTAAACTATAGTTGATGAAGAAAAAAAAATCTGTTGTGTCACTTTATTTTTAATGACGGATGGCCAAATTCAAACATTTTTTGAAGAATAAATTCACTAGGCGTTAATGCTTATGATGAGTAATGAACAAGCTTACATTTCTATTAAAAGTAAGTAACGATGCAGTTGGTAATTCAATTGACAGTGTCCAGTGTAATATTTGGTTTATTTGAACAGTGAATGGGAACAACAATTCGTTTGATTTTTGTCATTTCGCATTTCAATTTGGAAATCACATAGTTCAATCTGTTTCACTCCAGACCTATACAGCCTGTGATCTTCTTATTCATTTAAATTAGAAAATAAAAAGACCATCTTTGTATTAACATAATTATATTCTTTCCAGATGCACGTTACCTATGCACTACTTAAAAAGAAACATGTAAATTACTTATTTAAGTAAACATTAACACCTTACGCCGGTATTTTAACTAATCAGTTTTTACACCGGCCAATGACTTCTGTCATTAAGCTATGTACCAGTTACAGGTGACAATAACCTATTCTTATTCATTATCATTACAGGAATCCCAATAACACAATCTTTGATGCCAAACGTCTTATTGGTAGGAGATTCACAGATGACAACGTGCAATCAGACATGAAGCACTGGCCTTTCACTGTCATCAACCAAGCAGGCAAGCCAATGCTGCAGGCAGAGTACATAGGAGAAAAGAAGACATTGGCACCAGAGGAAATCAGCTCCATGGTCTTGACCAAGATGAAAGAGACAGCTGAGGCTTATCTTGGCCAGAAGATCACTGATGCCGTCATCACTGTTCCCGCTTACTTCAACGATGCACAGCGACAGGCTACGAAGGACGCAGGTGTGATCGCAGGGCTCAACTTTCTTAGAATCATCAACGAGCCCACCGCTGCTGCCCTAGCTTACGGACTCGATAAGAAGCTGAAGGGGGATCAACATGTCCTCATCTTTGATCTCGGTGGTGGTACGTTCGATGTCTCGATCCTGGCCATCGATGATGGGATGTTTGAAGTAAAGTCGACAGCCGGTGATACACATCTCGGAGGAGAAGACTTTGATAACAGACTAGTCCATCATCTTGCCGAGGAGTTCAAGCGAAAGCATAAGAAAGACATGAGGTCCAACCCAAGATCGCTTCGACGCCTCCGAACAGCAGCAGAGCGAGCAAAGAGAACACTGTCAAGCAGTGCTTCAGCAAACATCGAAGTTGACTCACTCCACGAAGGCATCGACTTCTACACCAGTGTCAGCAGAGCACGTTTCGAGGAGCTGTGTTCAGATCTCTTCAGAAAGTGTTTGCAACCTGTAGAGAGGGCCATCATTGATGCTAAGATCGACAAGAACAAGATTGACACCGTGGTACTTGTCGGTGGATCAACACGAATCCCGAAGATCCAGAAGCTTCTCCAGGAATACCTCAACGGAAAGGATCTCAACAAGTCCATCAATCCGGATGAAGCTGTTGCCTATGGTGCTGCTGTCCAAGCTGCCATCCTTTCTGGCGACCGGAGCGAAGAAATCAAAGATGTTCTTCTAGTCGATGTGGCTCCTCTCTCTCTTGGGATTGAGACAGCAGGAGGTGTGATGACAAAGCTCATTGAGAGGAACACAAGAATCCCAACAAAGGCAACCCAGACATTCACAACCTACGCTGACAACCAGCCAGCCGTTACGATCCAAGTATTCGAAGGAGAAAGAGCTATGACCAAAGACAACAACCAACTTGGCCAGTTTGAGTTATCCGGCATCCCTCCTGCACCTCGGGGCGTCCCTAAGATCGAAGTCTCTTTCGACATCGACGCCAACGGCATCATGAACGTCACTGCCAAGGACGAAAGCACAGGTCGTAGCAACAAGATCACCATCACCAACGACAGCGGAAGGATCTCTAAAGAAGACATCGATCGCATGATCAACGATGCCGAGAGATTCAAGGCCGAAGATGATGCTCAGCGGGAACGCATTGTTGCCAGGAACCAACTCGAGAGTTATGCCTTCAACGTCAAGTCCGCGATCAATGACGCATCGGTAGAGGGCAAGCTCATCTCCAGCGACAAGGATGTCGTAACAAAAGCAGTTGATGACGTCATTACTTGGATGGATAACAACTCTTTAGCAACCAAGGAAGAATTCTCGTTCAAGTTGGAAGAGTTGCAGAAGACATGCTCTCCCATCATGGCTAAATTACACGCTGGCAGCAGCTCAGGTCACTCTGGACCACAAGCCAACTCATCGTCTTCAGGCAGTGGAGGGCCTACTGTTGAGGAGTTGGATTAAATACCAGCCAACCTCATCATAGGTGTTGCGGTCTAGTGGATAAGTCATCCTACCGCAGAATGCAAGGTACGGGATTCAAATCCCAGCCCGGCACTATCATCCTCTGGCAAGTCGATAATCTTCTTTTGCCACTCTCCACCCAATGTGTCAATGGGTACCAAGTTTGATGCAAACGTTAAAATAGTTTGCTCAGCATTTTGAGCGTCTATTAAGTGGCGCCTGGCTGGAATACTCCCCAGGGAGTAAAGATTGTGCTTACCGGTATATATACTGTGTGCGGGCAACCCTAAATCCGATGACCGGGGTAATAATATATTTGTAAAGCTCTTAATACATTGCCAATGTATGAAGTGCTAATAAAAGCGATGACAAAAATAAAAATATTTACAATGGACTTATTTTTGCATGTCGAGCCAAGTGTGATTTTAACGAGTTAAATTTGACAAATCATATCCCAAAATGTATGTTTTATGTAGCTCATTAATGTAAGTTGAATTTTACTTTAACTGGCGAAATTCTCGTTATTATGTTCAAAAAGGTTTATTTTGTTCAAATTATCTTCCAGATGACTAGTCGTTTAGTATGTTTTTTTCACCTGTTTATGTATTTATATGGTGACGCCATGACGGAGTGCCTGTACCTATAATCTATTTTGCTCTATTTCGGTCAAGCCACGAGCAAATTTCTGGATCGTCAAGAACAGTGTTTGTTCAGGATGTAAATTTATTTTAAAGTTTACCATTTTAGTAGTTTTATTTGTTATCAACTTAATTATTTATTTGTAAAAATGTGTATGTGTATAAATTATGCTTAAGTGAATAAAGTATATTACTTGATAAGAAAAGGAAAAAATGTACATCGTATTATCTGGTTTATCATAGATGGTATTTTTGGAAAGGGAAAGAAATAGAAGAGTATCTATGGATGTCAAAAGGAGTGGAACAGTCAGGAGAAGATGTTGATTGCAGAGAGAGAGAGAGAGGGGGGTACAGAGACCGTATAGATGGAAAACAGATCGTTACAAGAGAGATAATGAAGAAGAGTTGAGATAGAGAGATAGAAAGGTAAAAAAATAGAGAGACGAGGGAAAAGACAGAGAGGGACAGACAGAGAGGAGGTGAGGATTGTTTTTGATGTGGCACATGTCACTTGTGTTCAACTGAGATCAATATACAGAAACAGAAAGTGACAGACATGCACATGTCACTTGTGTTCAACTGAGATCAATATATAAAAAAAAGAAAGTGACAGACATGCACATGCAGAGAGGGATAGGGAGAAAGAGAGCCAATAGAGGTAAATGTGAGATTGTTGAGGTGTTCTGGGTTAGAAAGAGAGGAAGAGAGAGAGAGAGAGAGATATGGGAGGGGTTATAGACATAATTATTCACATTTGAAATTCTATTTAGCCATTCTTTACTTTAGGCCTGTTCTTATTTCTTTCTAATAATCAAACTACATCATTTTGCAGAAATTAATGAATAATTTTATTTAGAAAAATGAATAAGTTAGTAGATAATACATGACATGTTTACTGTGGGTTTCTGTCACAGTGTTAGAGATTGATTTCTTTTCTTGTCAATACGTATCCACGATACAATCCACCATACACCAATACAGACTGTTGTCAATTACTGTTTGCTTGTGACGTATTTTTAGGATGCCGTCGCATATCTGCCGAGAAGAGAGCACAGTCTACTACGACGTCATGGTAGGGACTTTAGATTCGCACGAAGACAATGGGGATTGCTACGATCGACGTACTGCCTTGAGTGGATGTCATACGTATCAGTCCACGCAAATCTAAAAGTCCCTAGTAATACTAGTCATGTCGACGCGGCCCGACGTTCGAGAACAAGCTGGGTTTTTCCCACTTCCCTTCTTTGACCTCGCAGTCTTTGTTGCTTATTATGTATCTAGTATTATTGTGTTCACTCTTGAAGCTTCTCTGGCTAGAAGCTGCTACGATATTGTTTTATTTCTACAGCTGTTCATTGAGATCAGAATTCGTGCTGATATAAACAGATACGCAGATATTTGAAGACGGTTTAATCAGTGAGAACTTTACATTTTGAAACGGGTTTTTCATCAAATACTTCTACAAGTACAATAACATGGCATCAGGAAGAGCACCAGCGATTGGAATTGATTTGGGTACCACCTATTCATGTGTTGGGGTCTTTCAGAATGGAAAGGTGGAGATCATTGCCAACGACCAAGGAAACCGAATCACACCCAGTTATGTTGCCTTCACAGATACAGAAAGATTGATCGGTGAAGCAGCAATGAATCAGGTGGCAATGTAAGTATATTATAACATTTTCCTATTCCCTACTCGATCCTGACGACGGATAGTCAACCTGTTCGAAACGTCGAGCCACTCCCGCCGCCCATCCTAGATCTCCAACCGGCGCTATACAGAGGCTTTACTACTTCAGCCAGAAGGGATTAGACGAGACATAGCGAGCCAGCGAGGTCACTGTGACAGGTGGCTATCTCATTAACTCAGCTCTCATTTAACATAAGAAAAAGAGGATCATGGGGACCAACAGGCACCGATTGGGGAAGTTTTCTATATAGAGGGAGCAAGTAGCTACAAGTAGGACAGTGTGCCTTTAAACAAAAAACTACAAGCTCAAGGATGATTACCAACAGTACTTTTCAGTACTTAACACACCGTACGTCCAAGAAAGAAAGATTACTGACAGTCGTTTCAGGACTCCCCTATCCTTCCCTTCTCTCACATGGTGCAACCGTAAGCCTGTATATCAACATCACCACGCAAGCCGATACTTATAATCAGTATCTAACATTTTCTATGTTTAAACATTATTGTTTATCTAAAACTATAATTGAACAATATTTAATTTCATTGACGGGTGGACGAACTAAAACATCTTTTTATAAACAAGAAACTCATTAGGTTTTACAGGTACTATGTCCCGTTTGCAGGCCAAAATATAAAAAGGTTAAATTCCAACGGCATTTGAAAGATAATGCTCATTAAGAACTTCTTTAAGTGGAAAACTAACGACTATTCATTGTCGAATCGACTTAAGAGCTATAGAGCCATTAAGTATAAGTCTGATTTTCAGACCATTGTACCGAATGGGCGTACGTTTTATGCTGCGCAAAGATTCAATCAGTTTGATTTTGGCCATTACAAGAAGTGGGTTATTGATGTAGACAAAATGCTCATGTACACTTTATAGCTCAGTTTTTACCAAAGAAGATTTAAGAAAAGCCAGTCAGTCACTCAATAATGTCTGCCAGTGAGGTCGCCAATTAGTGTCCTGCCAGTGTCACAAATAGGGTATCAAAATATGTTCATCTGACCGTAATTAAATGCCTAAAACCCCTAAGTTTCCGGGTCTCCAACCCCTCGAACCCATCAGGGGCCCTAATGCGGGCCCCCTGCATGCTTGTCTGACCGTTATAAAATGCCTAAAACCCCAGAGCCTCAGGGGGATCCGCCGCCTGGATCCCACGCCAAATAAGGTATAAAGATATGCTCATCTGACCGTAATTTATTTCCCAAAACCCCTGAGCTTCCGGGGGGCTACACCCCCTGGACACCGAGCTAATTCATGATCTGCCAGTGTCACAAATTCTTATCTGACGAGTAATTTGATGTTTAAAACCCGTGAGCTTCTGAGGGTTCTGCCCCCTGGACCCAACACTAATTTGTCCTGCCAGTGTCACAAATAAGGTATCAAAATATGCTCATCTGACGATAATTTATTGTCAAAAAAACCCCTGGGCTTCCGAAAGCTCCTCCCCAGGGACCCCCGCCAATTCGTGACCTGCCAGGGTCACAAATAAGGTATAAAACATGCTCATCTGACGAAACTTTAATGTATATAACCCCTGAGCTTTTGGGGGCTCCACCCCTGAACCCGACATCAATATGTGTCCTGCCAGTGTCACAAATAAGGTATCAAAATATGCTCATCTGACAGTAATGAAATGTCTATACCCCCTGAGCTTCTGGGGGCTCCACTCCTTGACCCCCGCCAAGAAACGTTCAGCGGGGCCTGCATGTATAAGAGAGGGGTAATGGGGTATCGATATTTGGCTCCATTAATTTCAAATTTAGGCCCCTCCCCCAAGAAATCCTGGATTCTTGCCAGGGCCGCTAGCAAAGCATATCTTGGAATCGAGCTACATGAGCGTCTAAGCTGGAAATCGCATGTAAAGATGCGGTCACAAACAAGGCCTCGAGACCCCTTGGATTCATTCGGAGAAATATCGGAAGACAATGTCCATCAGAAGTGAAAAAAACTAGCATACATCTCGCTTGTACGGTTCCAACTAGAGTATGCTTCGGTAGAATGGGACCCCAACAAGCAGAATCAGACCAACTAGAGAAGATCCAAAGACTTGCACCTTGTTTCATTTGTGGAAACTACCAGCGTGATGACATCGTAACATCCATGCGAGAACAACTTAATCTCCCAACTCTTGAAGAAGGAAGAAAACGGGCACGATTGTCAATTCTGCAAGATAGCAAATAACAAAACTGCGACACCAATACCGGATTACATCAAACCGAGGGAGCGATCGAACTACAAGGAGGAGTCAACAACAACGATATATGAGACTTGGCTCTTCATTCGACACCTACAAATTTAGTTATTTCCCCAGGACACTTAAGGACTGGGACGAGCTATCTCAGATCATCGTCGAACTGCCTTCTTTGGAGCGGTTAAAGCTAGGTGGCTCTTTAAACAATTTAGTTCCCTTTTCAGGAACTGTACCGCATAGAGCTGTATAACAACTCTATGCTTTATCCTCATCTAAATGCTGAACAGGCGTTGATGAGTATTACCATAGCAGTATAGAAGTAGAACATGCGCTGCTACTTACACCGATTAGTACATGTACTTACAACGGCCTATGCTCGTGTAGTATTAATATTACATGTGACAATAACCTATTCTTATTTATTATCGTTACAGGAATCCCAAGAACACAATCTTTGATGCCAAACGTCTTATTGGGAGAAGATTCACAGATGACAACGTGCAATCAGACATGAAGCACTGGCCTTTCACTGTCATCAACCAAGGAGGCAAGCCAATGCTACAGGCAGAGTACATGGGAGAACAGAAGACATTTGCTCCAGAAGAAATTAGCTCGATGGTCTTGACCAAGATGAAGGAGACAGCTGAGGCTTATATTAGCCAGCAGATCACTGATGCCGTCATCACTGTTCCCGCTTACTTCAACGATGCACAGCGACAAGCGACGAAGGACGCAGGTGTGATCGCTGGCCTCAACGTCCTCAGAATCATCAACGAGCCCACCGCTGCCGCCCTAGCTTACGGACTCGATAAGAAGCTAAAGGGGGAGCAACGTGTCCTCATCTTCGATCTCGGTGGTGGTACGTTAGATGTCTCGATCCTGGCCATCGATGATGGGATCTTTGAAGTGAATTCGACAGCCGGTGACACTCATCTCGGTGGAGAAGACTTCGATAACAGACTAGTCCATCATCTTGCCAAGGAGTTCAAGCGAAAGTATAAGAAAGACATGAGCTCCAACCCAAAATCGCTCCGTCGCCTCCGAACAGCAGCGGAGCGAGCAAAGAGAACACTATCAAGCAATGCTTCAGCAAGCATCCACGTTGAGTCACTCTACGAAAGTATCGACTTCTCCACCAGTGTCAGCAGAGCACGGTTCGAGGAGCTTTGTTCAGATCTCTTCGGAAAGTTTCTGCAGCCAGTGGAGAGGGCCATCAGTGATTCTAAAATCGACAAGAACGAGATTGACACCGTGGTACTTGTTGGTGGATCAACACGAATCCCAAAGATCCAGAAGCTTCTCCAGGAATACCTCAACGGCAAGGATCTCAACAAGTCTATCAATCCTGATGAAGCTGTTGCATATGGTGCTGCTGTCCAAGCTGCCATTCTATCAAATGACCCAAGCGAGGAAATCAAAGACGTTATTCTCGTCGATGTGGCTCCTCTCTCTCTTGGCGTTGAAAAAAGAGGAGGTGTGATGTCAAAGCTCATTGAGAGGAACACAACAATCCCTACAAAGGCAACCAAAAACTTCGTTACTATTGCTGACAACCAGTCTGCCATTACCTTCAAAGTGTTTGAAGGAGAAAGAGCTTTGACTAAAGAAAATAATCGTCTTGGCCAGTTTTTGTTTTCCGGTATTCCTCCTGCACCTCGGGGCGTCCCTAAGATCAAAGTCACCTTCGACATCGACGCCAACGGCATCATGGACGTCACTGCCAAGGACAAGAGCACGGGTCGTAGCAAAAAGATCACCATCACCAACGACAGCGGAAGGATATCTAAAGATGAAATCGAGCGCATGATCAACGATGCCGAGAGATTCAAGGCGGCAGATGATGCTCAGCGGGAACGCATCGCAGCCAGCAACCAACTCGAGTGCTATGCCTACAAGGTCAAGTCTGCAATCAATAACGCATCGGTAGAGAGCAAGCTTAGCTCCAGCGACAAGGAAGTCGTAACAAAAGCAGTTGATGACGTCTTTACTTGGATGGATTTCAACTCTTTGGCAAAGAAGGATGAATTGTCGTTTAAGTTGAATTAGTTGCAGAAGACATGCTCTCCCATCATGGCTAAAATACACGCAGGTACACTGTAGTAACTCAGTTCATCCCGGACAATATGCCAACTCATCGTAATCAGGCATTGGCATTTTATTGATGAGATGGATTCAATTCCATGCAGCTATAATCATCATTTTTCAATGGAATTCCTTTTACATGTCGAGCCAAGTGTAATTTTAACCTTAATTTCAATAAATCAGATTCCAAATTTATGTTTTATATTATATTATAATTTAATATCAACTGTTTGTACTGACGAAATTTTGTTATAATGCTTTTAAAAGATAATTGTTTATTTTATTCAATAAACGTTCTAGATGACTAGTCAGTTTAGTACTTTTTACCTTTAATGTATTTGTATAGCGACGCCATGATAGAGTACATGTACCTTTCATCTAGGTTGCTCTAGAAATATTGGAGTAATTAACTAAAAATGATATTTCCCTCCAATATATTGCTTATTTTGCATGGTACCCTTATCCTTTAATATTTGAATTATGGGATATTATCATGGGGCAACTCCTTCAAAAAGCTACTGGATAAATTATTGTTGCTACAAATCATGGTAATTAGAATCATTTGAAATAATAACTTATTAGTCCGTTCAGATCAATTGTTTTATTGCATTATTATTTTAAAAAAATATTTGATTTACATAATCTGCGTCTGGGTTGTATTGTGTATCAACTGAATCTGGGCGAGTTGCCTCATGCATTAACTTTGTTGTTAAAAAAAAATGAGAGATTCCGCAATACTAGATAATCTTCTTATTACCATATTCCAATGTTAAAAACTCTTTGTCTAAAGAAAACTTTAATTTACGCAGGCCCGATATTTTTGATTTTTTTTTTATTAGTCTCACCAAGTCTGTTTGCATTTAAATGTAATCTGAATTTAAAGCTAGTTTTAAAGAATCAACTTAACATTATGCTCATTTGCTTCGAATGCAAGCCATTATTCATGTTTACAATACACATTTTCCCTTGGAATTTGATTTCGAGCAACCAATGTCGCGCAATGATTTTAGTACATGCCAATGCAGACTTCAGTGAGCCTTTCTTGTGCTTGTGTTGTTTTGCTTGTCTTGTCATGTATTGCCTTGTTTTGTTTCGTCCCATTTCCCCATCTTTTCCTTGTATTTTCTACTTAATGATACATTATACTATACTATGATATTTTATGTTAGGGAACCCAAATTACAAACGGCTTTTCTAAGTTTCCACCGTAATACAGCATGCAATTATCTTCTTAGTCTGTATACTAAACTATATTATGTATATATCTCGTTTGTTAATATTTTAATCGGAATGACTTTGTAAATTTTATTTGCTGTTATTGTGGAAATAAATGAAATGAAAAATGTCGGTCAAGCCACGAGCAAAAATCTTGGACGTCACGAGCAGCATTTGTTAAGGAAATATAAGTTCACAGCATTATGCCCATTTCAGAACATTGAATATTTATATACACATATTTATTCATTTTAAAGTTTACCATTTTAGTATTTTTATTTGTTATCAAAATTATTGTTTATAGAAAATGTTTATAATAATAATAATAATAGTAATATATATTTTTTATAGCGCGTATTACAATGTTTCTAAGCGCTTAACAAAATGTATACACTATGATATAGAGAATACAGTTGATCACTGATTTGATAAGCAAAGAAAAAAACTTGTACATCGTATACAGTAGACCTACATAATTATCTGAACCTTATCATAGATGGTATTTTGAAAAGAAAGAAGAAGCGCTCCTACATAATTATGGATGTCAAAAGGAGTGGACCAGAGAGATAAAGAGGAAGACTATAGTACTCAGATTTGGTGCCGTTTATTTTTTTCCCCTCCATTTTTTAAGGGTCATTTTGGCAAAAAGGTTTACCCATTTTAGGTTTTTTTTTTGCGAAACACAGGCCCATTTTTGACAATTTTCGGGTGATCGCCATGCAAACCCCCCACAATTTGGGAATTGTGGGAAAAAAGGACCCATGTTTAGAGATATTTGTGTAAAAAACGGAACCCATGTATAAGATTTTTGTCTGAAAAGCGACCCATTAGAGCGGCACACCCCCGTATGTCT
>BEXV01002170.1:22499-39412 GCA_003118195.1 Hemicentrotus pulcherrimus | reverse complement strand
AAAAAAAAAAAAAAGGAGAATAAAAAAGAGCAGAAAGGGAAGAGGTGAGAATGAGAAAGATAAGAAAGGGTCTACTTAGTCAAAGATTACATTCTTTGAAAACTGTAATTTTTTAATAGAGTTCTGAAACGAGAAGGTGTGGAGCTGGATTTAAAGTTATCCCCTCGCAGACGAAGTCAGAGAATGCTTCCGTAACAAATCTGTTTTCCGTTCAATAACTTAGTAATGTTTAATGGATCTTGATGAAATTTAATATGAAGGTACATGGTATCAAAATACAGTGACTGTGTGATTGTGTCGAGAGAACAGAGTAGAATTACAATAAACGTTGCGTTATAATTGATTTTATGAACAGCAACATGTAGAATTCCTAATGGTAATTTCATTTTTGTCCCTCTAATCATTGCAGGAAGGTGAAAGGAGGGAGCATCGATGTTCACCCTACCGAGAAGGCTCTTGTTGTCAACTATGAGCTGGAGGCAACCATCTTGGGTGAGATGGGAGACCCCATGCTCGGGGAGAGAAAAGAATGCCAAAAGATGTGAGTACTGGTAGTGATTCAGTGCCTGCCTGCGTATCGTCACAACTATGCTGGGCCCCGTCTTATAAAAGATTTACGATTGATCAAAACCAATCATAAGTCCTCCAATCAATCAAAAGTTTGCAGTCTCCTATCTCTTGTGTACATAGTAGCGATTAATATCAATCACAAATAAGTTGTGATCGATATCAAATCTTTATAAGACGGGCCCTGTTCTACAAAATGGAATGTTCCCTACATTTCAATTGTTAATAATTAACTTTAATGATTATGCTCATGTAAAAACAAGTGTCAAAAACGTATTAAAAGAATTGATTTCTATTGATATAAAATCTGATATTTTGAAAACAAACCTGCAGTGTCTTGACATTGATGCAAATATTATGATGGATGTTCATAGCTTTCAGTGATTGCAATGGTAATTTACTTCTCTTATGAATTGTGTAAATAGTCTTATAAATGCCATTCATGACTATCAGTAAAAGTTTGGCGGGAGGATAGAGAGGGGTAAAGCCAAGCTTGTTTTATCTGAAGAATATTGTCTTTGTGAAATTTTGATTTGTTTACTCAAATTTCTTTTCATGTAAAAGGATAGTTAGCTATTAACGATAAAGGAAATATTAGCTACATCACAACATGTGTACAGTAGGAGTTACGGTTGCACCTTGTGAGAATGGGAGGATTGGGGAGTCCTGAAATGGACTGCTGGTAATCTGTCTTGAGTGTATGTAGTCCTGAGAAGGAATGTTGGTAATCTTTCTTGTGCTTATAGTTCTAAAGAGAACTATAACGCCGGTAGGAGAGGATGGGTAATAGGAGGGGCTTGACGTTTCAAATAGGTTGACTATCCGTTGACAAAAATTGAAAGCTGTTGTGTTCATCATCATTCATATTAAATCATCAATATTTCTCATGCAGTATTCGTCTAAGAAGTTTGAACTCCACCACAGACATTGCAGCCCTGGCAAGAGAAGTCGTTGAGAAATGCAAGCTTATCCACCCATCTAAGCTGCCAGAAGTAGAACAACTCTTATATTACCTTCAGAATAGAAAGGAAACAACACAAAAAGGTGATTTATTTTGTTCTCAAAGGGTTGTGACTCCTTGAAAGCGAGTTAGCATTCTTTGCAAAGCTCAAGTTTAACATGATACACCATAATGAAAAATAAACTATGAGTTTTCAAGATGGCAAGGGAGAGTGCTGATCTGTTTATGATTTATCCATGTCAGAAAACCTTTATTTTCACAGGCTACATTTAAAGATAAATGTGAGTTTGGATAAAAGAAAGAAAATGAAATCTCACAGAATCAAACGAATCTTGCACTGAATGTTCAAGATTACAAATAGATGTCATTTGCCAAACAATTTTGCTAGAAAATGTATGAGCATAGAAAGATTAGGAAAATAAGGTTAGTAGCCCCGACACCATTTTGTGTAGTCCCATCCATATACATCTTTCGGTGTACAGTGCTTGTTACTTTACCAAGACTGGGCCAAATTTATTATGATTTTGATGACTCCAGAACTTTGCAGTACACACCAATATTTTACATGCTACATGATCAACTTTTTTCGGATCCATTCCACACCTTTTCTTTCACAATGCAATCTTTAATCATCTTTGGAAGGAAGTACATTTGACTTTCAATAAGTTTGCATGTTACCTTTGTTCTCGGCTTGGAAAAAGTAGTTTCAGACTTTTCTTACAATGTATAATAACCATTTGAAGTTTAATTTCCATTGAGTGATACTTATTGATACATACAGCTTTTTACAGTAACTAAATTGTACTCTGTCACGAAGAGATAAAACTAAATATCCACTCACATTTCTTTTCTCTTTCATCTGTGTCTTCACTTTCCAGCTGGTGCTAAGAAGGGAGAACTAACGGGCAAACTTAAGGATCCCCCACCGTATGAAGGAACAGAGGTAATTATTCACTCTATTTCAACAACAACAACAAAAATCTTTTTTTGTTTGTACCATTTTGGATATAATTCATTGACACTGACATTGCATTGATGTTATTTGTACACAGTTGTTGGTAATTTGAGTTAAATTTCGTTTTGAATGTTATTGTGCACAATTAGTGATAATGCAGGAAATGTACAAATTATTTTGAGGTGGTTGTTGGGATCAGCCTTCTTTTAAATTGTAAGTATGGGGATGAAATTATAAACATTGGAAAGACCAAATGCAGGTATGCACTATAATCAAACGAGGAAATAATCTCATGGCCTGTCATAACATAATCTTTGAAAATTCATATTTGAAATGTTAACTTTCAACCCATTTTAATTTCATGTTGTGTTGCAATTCAATCCATGATGTTCTTCCAGCCAGATATAAAAAGATGAGAGACCTCTTGAGTGATATTCTTTTCAGAATCAAATATGCCACATTACCACCAAGAAAGTTATAAATGCATGTTAATTCATGTTTGTGTTTAAGATTGCATCATTGCAATTGTTTGACAAAACATGCCAGTTTTCTTTTTCCACGGATTATGGTGATTGGACCATAACTTTAAATGTCACCAGAGCCATAATATCTAACATATTGCATTATTGTTGCAATACTACATAAAAGTGCAATGCTACATGGAAAAAGGCAATAGATTTAAATTTTGAGATGTGTTTAATACCACAACTAGGCATTGTGGCGTGCAAAGCCAGCTAACAGTGTAAGTTACAAACTGATTCAGCCGAGGACACAGGTTCGAAACTGAGTCATGTCTTTCGGATGGTGACGTTAAAAGTCGGTCCCCAGACGGAAATAATCATATCTGATTGATACACGTCTGTAAAAACCCAAATACACACACACATACCACAAATCAACACAGATGGAGCATCCTCAGTATCATGTTATGATGATTTTAGACTATTGCTAATGCAAGGCACTAACATCGAAAGTGCAATCTCCAATCATGTTTCAGTTGAACGAGGTTGCAAACATCAATGACATAGAGGATTACATTGAGCTGCTGTATGAAGATAATCCAGAGAAGGTCAGAGGCACTGCTCTTATCCTACAGCTGGCAAGAAATCCAGACAACTTAGAAGAACTACAATCAAATGGTAAATTGTCATAAATGTTAGAGACATGTTAATCAATATTATACTATTTCAAATCAGAAGTGCAAGTTGGGAGGTTGATTTCTATTGCAATGAACTCATATTATGCAATCTTAACCAATTTGTAAATGTATAGATTTTATGTACACTCTAATAAACAAGTAAGAAAATTTAATAATTGAGGGGACATAACATCAAAATGTTTGATGTGTTTCTTAACATAAACTTAGTAGCCTTGATAATTATCAGCAAAATGATGTCCTAAACTGATGAAATTTGTATTAGTTACCTGTATTGATGCAAATATTTGTATGTTGATGGTTAATGAGTACCAACGGGATGAACAGAAGTTTGTCATTACATTTATTTAATTTTTTAAGGTAGCATTATTGTTAAGGTTGCCAGTTGCCTTTTGAAATTCAGTCTCTGTGAGTTCAGCTTTTAGAATTATCAAATTATAAAGTTGGTGAGCTAGAACATCAATAATCTTATTGATTAAGTTCTAGAACAAACCGTCAAGACTTTTTTGTGTCAATTCATACTCTTTGTCAAGATTATAGAGAATTGTTATTGAATTGCTGTGTAGAAACAGTGTTACAGTCAAACCTGCTTTAGCAATTACCTGTATAGAAAGACCACTTTTTTGGTTTCCTTTAAAACATGTTCTAAAGGAACCTGTACATAAAGAACACCTTTCTTGTCCTTCTCTTGGGTGGTCTGTATTGAAAGGTTTCACTGTATCGTAAGTTTTCAATTTTAATTTCATTTGCAGAAACTGTGCTGGGAGCGCTGGCCCGTGTCCTGCGTGAAGAATGGAAACACAGCGTCGAACTCGCCACCAACATCGTCTACATCTTCTTCTGTTTCTCCAGCTTCAGTCAGTTCCACAGCATCGTGGCTCACTTCAAGATTGGCGCCCTCGTCATGGGCGTGGTTGAGCATGAGCTCAAGAAACACCTGTCATGGAACGAGGAACTTCTCAAAAAGAAGAAGGCTGATATCCTTTGATAACAAAGATGAAATTAATAATTATCCGTACCAGAGATAGTTTTAGAATGAATGTAATGTACATGTATATCTTGTCATGAGCACTTTTTTCCCCCTGAAAGAGCGGTGTCCTCTTCCTACTAAAAAACATGCAGCTCTTTTTTATATTTTTCTGAGTTTCCTCTGTAATTTTGTTCCCTCAGTAGTAAAAAAAGAAAATGTATGAGAATAACGCAGTAAGATTTTTTCCCTTCTTGGTATGTTTTGTATTTTATTATTCCATTGGCTTCTGCTTTAGATTCAAGCATGTTTTGTTGTTGCTATTGGGTACCCAATCAAAAGCTCATACATACATGTTGGCTCAGAGGAAGTTCTAGTGAAAGAAAAGCATCATTATGCACCTGTACTGTAACACACAATGTGTTAAAAAATCTTCTACATGTAGAAACAGTGGGAAATGAGCACTCAATGCAAACTATACCATTCATGGTGTCCTTGAACTGACAAATGTTTGCTATTCCTTGACTTCATGTGCACCTGAAGAAAACCCAGCCAGTAAGAGAGACTTTGAAAAGAGCACTAAGAAATACCATGGTCTCTTGAAGAAACAAGAACAACTCCTAAGAGGTAAAACAATTTATTCTCTTTAATTATTATGTATTTAGTACAAATGTAGGGTAAGAATATTCGAGAGTATGGATATTTAATGTAAGTACCATAGATTTAATATGTAGGGTAAATATGGTTTCATGCATTTCTTAGACAGCTAAAATTAGTACAAATGCAATGCAACAAATTTATTCATATGTTGCTGTTACTACAAGTAGTATAGCTAATTGTTTGCTTAAATTACACTATAAATAACAAATTCATTCCTATTTTGTTAAATGTATCTGCATATAAATTTGGGATTCTTGCGAATTCCTAACACCCTGGTTCTAACACAAAACATGGGTTTTTTAAGAAGAAAAATCTCAGGGCACTTTTCCTAGACCACGAGGTGATATATATTTCATTGCATACTACTGATAACTTCCCAAATTGCTTTAATCCTCCCAAATCACTCCCTAGGATGATGCATGAAATGAACGATTTCAATAATTTCTTTTAAATACCTGGTTATCATCTATTCTTTGACTTATTTTCATTTATAAAAAAATGTATTTTCTATTTAAATTGAAAATNTGTATAAATATCAGAAATAAATATATAAATAAAATAAATAAATGACCATATTTCACACTTTAAGCAATTTCCCCATGGAGAAACCTGACTGCCTTATCTTTATAGATTATGTCTCATATTTTATCTCTCTCTTTATGTGTGCAGTATCCTTCTACCTACTCCTCAACCTATCGGAGGACCCCAAAGTGGAGCTAAAGATGAAGAATAAGAACATCATCCGCCTCCTCATCAAGACGTTGGAGAGGGACAACGCTGAGCTTCTCATCCTGGTCGTCTCTTTCCTCAAGAAACTCGGCATTTATGTAGAGAACAAGAATGAAATGGTAAATTGTCCTTTATGAACCTAGCATCTACATAGAAAACAAATATGACACAGTAAATGGTTTCCATAGTAATTTAGCTTTTTATAGAAAGTAGGCATCTATGTAAAAAACAAAATTGAGATTGTAAATGGTTTCTGTAGGCACTTGTCATCTATGAAGAGAACAATTAATGAAATTTTTACATAGACACCCATAATCTAGTTTTAGATGAGCTATGATATAGACCATGCCAATTTGACGGAAGCCAATCCATGATTTATTTCACATATCTATTAAAGGATGGTATGGGGTGTAGGCTTGAACAAATACATTCCCATTATAAATGGTTTCAGAATTTGATTTTAACCCAATAAAATATGCATGGGAACTAAAACTAAAACAAATCCCAAAATATTTACAAGGAAGCTGATATCGTGAGAAAAAGATAGTTTTGGGGGTTCTTTTGTATGAATATTACATAGTTATAATTTGCTAAGTTGATGCATTTTCTATTTTATTTACATTGCAGGCTGAACAGCAGATCATAGAGAGGTTGGCAAAGCTGGTCCCTTGTGATCATGAGGTGAGAAAATATAATGAATATGATATGATGTATCGTAAACCAATCAGTCAGTAGTGATGCTAAGATTGCACTGAAAGGTGATTTTGATATTTTGATTTCTTCTTTTACTTTTATTTTGTAAATGTGAATATTTTGACCCACATGTAGCTATTTACATTCTTTTTAATGTATTGTTTACTGTTATTTTGTACCATATTTTATGAAATGATGAAAACCTGTCAGGATCCAAGTTGTTCTTGACAAACTGAAAGCTTGCCCAATCTTGCCTGACATAGCAATAAGTAATATATGCAGACTGGGGGCCGTTTCTCGAAACCGTCATAACTACAAGATCAACGACATCTCGCCACTGTCACGCAACTTGTCAGCCCGGGCCGGGGGCCGTTTCTCGAAACCGTCATAACTACAAGATCAACGACATCTCGCCACTGTCACGCAACTTGTCAGCTAAGTGTTTCACGAAGCTGTCTTTGCCAGATGAGCGACAACTTCCGCGACAAGCGAGTTGTCACTGCTCCGACCACGTCATATCTTTATAATTGCTGTAAAGCGCCATCACAAGTCAGTTTGTTGCTTTTTCATGGGCCGCGAAATGTATGATTAGTTTCACTATCATTTTAAGAAAAATATAGACGAGTTCGGTACGTAATTTTCCGGGATGCGAAATGCAAATGTCAAGAAGTGATTATACAAATTATATAGAAATTTAAAAAAGCTAAATATAAACATTAAATCACAAATCATTAAACTATAACATATAAATAAAAGAGATAATAATGTTACACACCGTTGTCCATAGTCGATCCATAGTCTTTTCTTAGGATACCACATACCTTTGGGGGCCAATGTGTATTATTATTCACTCTCTAATTACTTCTTCCAAATTATATTTTTGATATCAAATCAATTATCATGAGACTCTAGAATAAAACTGGTTGAGAAAAGGTATTTTTCCTACAATTCAAAACAAAAAAGTATGTAATGATAAACTATCACATTACGGTATCCTTCAACTACCTTTTGATTGGACTGTCAAGAAAAAAAACACTCACCGGTTTTTCTTCAATTTAAGAATCTTTACAGAAATATGCAAATCATTTGATGATCTACATTTGATAATGACACTATTTATTATTTATTTTAGGAGAATTTATATGTATATATATCTTTTTGAACAATTTTAGCCCCAAAACTTGTTTTGGGTTATTCGTGATAAATCAAATGGATCGTGACGAAGACTATGTTCTTGAGCTGCTAGTATCGCGATACATCGATATCTTGTCTGTCATGGCTTCGTGAAACGGTTTATCCACTTCATGACATCTCCGTAGGTCGCCGACAAAGATATGGCTGTCATGGAGTTGGTTTTGAGANGGAAAGAAACATATATAAATACAAATATGTATAGTAAACTGGTCTATTGAAATGAGGCCCTTTTTTCACATCATGATGTCTTTTCTTATTTGCAGGATCTTCTCAACATCACATTAAGATTACTGCTCAACCTTTCCTTTGATACTGATCTGAGAGGAAAGATGATCAAACTGGGCATGCTCCCAAAGTTTGTTGAACTTCTAGGTGAGTACCCATATGGAAAAAAATGTGACATTTCAATCTATGAGTACCGGTACTGGAGTCCATCCTAATTTGGTTTTTCTGTAGACCTAAATTGTATGCAGTCTTTAATAGTCAATATGGTCTTTCATTTATTTCCTAATATTTATATTACATCAGAAGACACGAAAATTTTTTGATCATTTACTCTTGAGAAAAAGAAAATGTTTCAGCATGAACAGTCACTGTTTATAGCTATAGTTGCTGTTCATTTCCCCTTCTTTTTCACTGATTTTCCCCCTTTTTCTCTTTCTTTGACATATATATATATATGTATTATAAATATATTTTTTAAAGAACAGGCTTGTTTCTAAAGGCATTGTGATATTGAATGACATAACAAAATCACTTGAAACAGTATTACGTTCCTTAATTTGTCCACTTATTCACAGTCTTGTTTGATATACAAGTTTTGAATTATTGATTTTGTTACCACATAATTCCTTTTAACCACATTTATTCATTCATATATATATATATATATTATTTTTTTTTCTCCTAGCCAATGATAATCATAGACTAGTGGTTCTATGTGTGCTGTACCATGTAAGCCAAGATGACAAGGCCAAGTCAATGTTCACATATACGGACTGTATACCTATGGTAAGTTAATATTCATTCTTCTTCCTGATCACATCCTTTGTAGTGAGTGGATAACTTTGCGTTCTCCAAAAGACTCTATTTTACAGGGACCATGTATCGATGCTCATATAGTTTCACCAATCCGGTCTGTGATGAAATTAGATTACTTGAACATGATTCTATTATTCAATTTTTAATTTTTTAAATTTTTGCTGGCAGGTAATAATTTTTTTTTTGTAGGAATGTTTGTGCTTCTGCTTAATTTGATATTCTGTACTGCATTTCCTGTAGTTCTGAGTTTCAAATAAGAGCACAAATTGAAAAATGTGCAAACAAATAAATATGTCTAGTGGTCAGCTTACTCTCATTTATGAAAGCGTTGAAGGGCACCAATCACAAAGAAAATAATTTGTTCTGTATTTTAGTAGTTCCATGTTGTAAACTATATTCAAAATATGAGCTTCTAACAGTACTTTTGTATTAAAAGAGATCTTGCAAGTTAAAATACACTTTCACTTAAAATAAAAACAACTCGTGAGTAGAATGCTTGATGCAGCCGTAGACCCTCAGATAAAATAGGGCCAACATGGTAACCAAGTCTGACTTGGTGCCGTGTGCAAAGTTTCATTTTATTCTTTACTTTCTTCATACTACTATCCGTTAGCTGATAGAATGCAGGATAAAGGTGTTTTTGGTTGATTTTATACATTCTAGCTGTACACAAGCAATTATTTTAGGTGATTGGAACACTCTAAGTACAGAGTTTTGGGAGGAATCTTTGTCTTTGAATCTGTAGAGACTCCAATACACTTGTTTGACCAGGGCCAGGCAAAAAAATACACGGGGGCTTGGGGCAAAGTAGCCCCCAAAATGCCAAATAGAGCCTCCAAAAGTCATAAAAGAGCCCTCAAAATTTGCATAGAGTTCAATGCAAAACAAATTAAAGAGTACTATTTTCATGCAAGCAAGCTTGAAAAGTAGCCCCCCACCAATTTTTTTTTCTTTTCCCCTGACCAGGGCCCTGTCTAATATACAGAGTTGACATAAATCACAACTTATTTGTGATTGATATCAATCGCAACTACATACTTGAGAGAAAGGAGACTGTAAACTTGCGATTGATTGATGGACTTACAATTGATTTGGATCAATCGCAACTCTTTATAAGATAGGGCCCAGGATATAATCTTTCTCTGTCTCCCCTTATTCCACAGATAATGAAGATGATGCTTGAATCACCCACCGAAAGACTCGAGATCGAACTGGTAGCCCTTGGCATCAACCTGGCGTGTAACAAACACAACGCGCAGCTCATCTGTGAGGGCAACGGGCTTAGGTTACTCATGAGGAGAGCCCTCAAGTTTAGAGACCCCTTGCTGCTCAAGATGATCAGGAATATATCACAGCATGATGGGCCATCAAAAGCACAGTTTATTGTAAGTAATATCTTACTTTCTTTTTCTGTCTGTCTGTCACTGTCCGCCCGTCTGTATGTCTGTCTCTCTGTCTGTCTCTTCTCTCTCTATCTTTCTGTCCGTCTGTCAGTCTCGTCTCCTCTCTCTATCTTTCTGTCCGTCTGTCAGTCTCGTCTCCTCACTCTCTTTTAATGTCCATCTCTTTCTTGCTCATTGCTCTTCTATTCATATCTCCCAACTCCTGTATGCCCAACAGATATTAAAATCATTTAAATCGCCAGCGAAACTTTGACCATCAAAATCAGACTAATAAATCATTCAATGGCATGCCAATGGGGACTTATTTTACCATATAATATTTGACAACTGAGTTGAGTGTTGATAGTAACTCTGTTGATACAAGACATTTTGATTACTTGTAACAACCCGATATTACGATCTTAAATAATTTTATTTTTTCATATCTAGGCATTCTCAGAAAATTTCTAATGCAACTAGAATTGAAGCACATGTTTGAAGGAATGCAAGATGTACATTAACCAAACGGAAGCCACCTTTGTGCTATATTGTAGATTTGGTGTAAAACCAAGCTCTTTGTTTTGTACACAAAGCTTTATTCATGTTAATGTTTGTTACTTCATAATTCATATACATACATGTATAAACATTGTACATATCATTTTTTTGTAATGGGGTTTGCTATTGGTAGTCCTGTGGCATTTGCAAATCCCACCATATTTGAACTTGTGTTTTATACTTGTTATTTTCTCTTTAATGTATTTGTGAATGTTCTTTTTTATTCAAATGTGAAAATATAATGAATTGAATTGAATGTAATATACGTCCTCGTGTGTTATCAAGTTTCTATTTTTGGAAAGAAATGTGTAATGTAATGAATTTAAAGCTTGAAAGAAAAAACAAATCATTCTCTAGCTTTCCAACCACTTGAATACATCTTTTCCCTGATTCAAGATACAATATTTGGACTAAAAATTAGGGATAACAGCCATGGCAATGACTCTACTGTATCTTTTAATCTTCTAAGATTTCTCTTCTATTTTTGAATTGTGATTCTAGGAATACATCTCTGATATTGCTCGTATCATCAAGGAATCTAATGATGAGGAGTTGGTGGTCGAAGCATTGGGTATCATGGCTAATCTAACCATCCCAGACCTAGACTATGAGATGATCATCAATGAATTTGGTCTTGTGCCATGGATCAAAGAGAAATTAGAACCAGGTATTCTTGATTTTTTTTTTTTTAAGATTTAATTTTTTAAAGATTTAAACTGCATAAACATGGTCTTTTTATTACATTTTATTAATTTTCTTATTATTTTGAATATTTTGATTATGGTTAATCACATTGTCATGGGATCTCATATTCACAGATAAATGTTAAAAAGGAAAAAGAAATCAATCATTCTCTGGCAAACAATTTTCAAAGAATGGAGAAAAAAGATATTTTAATTGGGGGGGTTAAAGCATCAAAATTTGGAATTGTCAAGATAAATTTCCAGATACACTGTACTACATGGAATGTGTGACAGAAAAATTAAGATTTTTTTCTCTGCATATGCCACATGTGTATTTG
Organism: Hemicentrotus pulcherrimus; assembly: GCA_003118195.1. Lineage (NCBI taxonomy): Eukaryota > Metazoa > Echinodermata > Echinoidea > Camarodonta > Strongylocentrotidae > Hemicentrotus > Hemicentrotus pulcherrimus. Next base: position 27,528 of record BEXV01002170.1, on the reverse strand, counting down.
TTTACTGCACGTGAAACCTTACTGTTTGATGAATTATGATCCTGCCAAATCTACTGGTTGTTCAACTAATATTACAGTCCCACAATAATGTTATTCTTAATAGCGAGCACCCTTACTTTTCTCTTTCTATATCCCTCTCTCTGTGTCTGTCTGATGACTAGGAGCTGCTGAAGATGATCTAGTACTAGAAGTGGTGATGTTGGTGGGTACCGTGGCAACAGATGATTCCTGTGCTGCGATGCTGGCCAAGTCTGGCATTATTCAATCTCTCATAGAGCTCCTCAATGGTAAGCGTGTCAGCCATTCGATAATCCATTTTCTCCACCAATCCCTCCTCTGGTATCTGACAATTGCATATTTTAAATATTAAAGAGATGCTTTCATGAGGAGGAACAGTTGCACAGCAAGATTTCCCTTTTTGTTCAGCTTTAATCCTTTGTAATAATAGTTGTAGCTGTACATTTTCATGATATAGAATACAGAGTAATGCTGCAAATTGTTATTTGCGACTCGCATTATGCTCACATGGATTTTTATTTGGCCTTATCTGTTCTTTGAATCAAGATGTCAAGTCAAATTTCATAGGTCAGGCAATTTGTCATTTCTTCTTAAAAAAAAATAGAAAGTCCTTATTCAAAAGTGAACATAGCTTCCACTTTGTCATCATTTCCCATGGATATGGATAGTAATTAACAGAATTGATTTGTATTAACCAAAGAATCAATAGTGTCAAGAGGTTGAAAACTCAAGAACCACATTTGTTGGATGCAAAATACAGGGATTGACACAAATCCATTCACTTTGTTGTTTCAAATGTGTTCTACTCTTTTTACCTACAGCAAAGCAAGAGGATGATGAGATCGTTTGTCAGATCGTTTATGTCTTCTATCAGATGGTGTTCCATGAAGCAACGAGGGAAGTCATCATTAAACTTACACGTATCCTTTTCTAACCGTTCCATGATTTTAATAATGATAGTGAATCAGTCACCTAGCTAGAGCCAGGGTAATTTTGGAGCGCACGTCTAATTTACAAAGATTGTAATCAAGAAATATGTGAACTTAGTTGGTTTGAGGTGTAACCCAATACCTACGGGAATCCTGCTGTCTCGGTTTTAAGGCCTTAAGAAATGAGCAAATTCATTAGTCAACCTGTTGGTTTAATCCACCTAACTGAATCCAGGCCTGGGAAATACTGGTTCAGGAACCTTGCTCCTAAAACTAGCCACGTCAAAACCCCAATCAGCATAAGGATCTGTAATTTTACAAAAAGTATAGAGTCCTGGTATCTGATTTAGCCCCTGGCTCAGGAACCTTGCTATCAAGCTTTTTATCTTACTGTCTACCCAGTCCCCAATGAAGCATCGTTCACACATCACCTGGGAAACCTGCCTCAAAATTTACACTCGGCACTTGACAAGCACAAGGTACGATAATACACCAACGGCGGACTGTACCATACTGGAAGAAGAAGAAGAAGAAAATTACTTATATGGCAATATAGAGGTGTCGTGGTCTAGTGGATAAGTCATTGGTCTGTGAATCCCATGGTTTGCGGTTTAAGTCCCGCCGCGGCACTGATGTCCTTTGGCAAGACATTACTCTACATTTGCCACACTCGACCCATGCGAGGAAAATGGGTACCTGGCAGGAATAAATGCCTTGAAATGCTTTTTTATTATGCCTTCGCCACCGAAGGTGGTGCCGGAGGCATCATGTTTTCGGGTTGTCCGTCCGTACGTCCGTCCGTACGTCCGTACATCCGTCCGTACGTCCGTCCGTACGTCCGTACGTCCGTCCCGTTTGANCTATCAAGCTTTTGATCTTACTGTCTACCCAGTCCCCAATGAAGCATCGTTCACACATCACCTGGGAAACCTGCCTCAAAATTTACACTCGGCACTTGACAAGCACAAGGTACGATAATACGCCAACGGCGGACTGTACCATACTGGAAGAAGAAGAAGAAGAAAATTACTTATATGGCAATATAGCGGTGTCGTGGTCTAGTGAATCAGTCATTGGTCTGTGAATCCCATGGTTTGCGGTTTGAGTCCCGCTGCGGCACTGATGTCCCTTGGCAAGACATTAATTGACATTTGCCACACTCGACCCAGGCGAGGAAAATGGGTACCCGGCAGGAATAAATGCCTTGAAATGCTAGAGCGCCATAATGGCTTAAGCCGGGATAATAGTAGTGGATACCAGGAGTGTCAAGTTTTACAGACATTGTTGCATGCATGTACTCTTTTGCTATAATTTTTACCCATACTTTTCTGGACCTCCTGAAAGAATAGAGCCATTGTATATTTGGCAAGCCAGCTTTCTTTTTAATCAATTATTTGTATACTTGTTTATTGTCATCATTATCTCCTTGAATGTAGTATGTATATTTATTTTTATATGCCAAAAATTCAACCAACCAACCAACCAACCACAGATTCACTTTCACCTACATGGATTTATTTTGCACTTTATTTTTCTGTTGGCAGTTTGGTTGTAGAACACATGCACTGGCGGCAGGTGCTCTTCAGTCAGTTACTCACACTAGCATGGCTCCTAAAGTCAACCCTGTACCAAACATACCCTAATTCTAAACCCAATCACAAGCCTGACACCATTAAAGTCTATCTTTGACTTAACAAAGTCTTGAGCAAAAGATGCCAGGGGCACAGTCCAACCTGCTTTAGCGACTACCTGTATAGAAAGACCACATTTTTCATATCCCTTGAATATTGTTTTTCTATTTAAACCTGTACTAAAGGAACCTGTACATAAAGACCACCTGCCTATAAAGACCATTTTTCATGCATCCCTTCAGCGGTCTTTATAGACAGGTTTCACTTTATTGGATCGTGGATTTACTGGGCCATGTTTGACCTGGCCTTTGCTGTCCTGATCCCTATCAAGATCATATTTCAGTTTCCTTGAATATAGTTTCTCTATTTACACCTGTACTAAAGGAACCTGTACATAGAGACCACCTGCCTATAAAGACCTCTTTTCATGTTTCCCTTGAATGGTCTTTATATACAGGTTTCACTTTATTGGATCACCGGTTTACTGGGCCATGTGTGACCTGGGCTTGTCTGTCTCCTTGATCCCTCTCAGTATCATATTTTAGTTTCCTTGACTTGTATCTTGCTTCCATCTTCTCAGAGGCCCCAGCTTACCTGATAGATCTTATGCATGATAAGAACTCAGAGATCAGGAAGGTCTGCGATAACACCCTGGATATTATATCGGTGAGTCCTCAGTTTATTGACCATAGTTTTAAGATCTTTTCTGCTTGTACCACTAATTGGGGTTTAGGGTTGCTAGCTTTCAGACTTTGGTTAGTGGCAAAACCTAGATTTCTAGCAGAAATCTGGAAAAGACCAAAATAAATTCTCACAAGCAACAACTACAACAAAAACCAAAAAATTAGAAGGGGAAAAAAAGGGTCTCCTTCTAGGTCTTGATAGATCTCATGCATGATAAGATTGCTAACATCAGGAAGGTCTGTGATAACACGCTGGATATCATATCGGTGAGTCCTCAGTTTATTGACCTTAGGTTTTAAGATCTGTTCTACTTGCACCTCTAATCAGGGTTCGCACAAGCTACCAGGGGTTATGGTTTCCAGTTTTCAGGCTATCATCTAATTTCAGGCATTGTTTGGTGGCAAAAACTAGATTTCTAGCAGAAATCTGGAAAAGACCAAAAACATTTCTCTCAAGCAACAACTATAACAAAAACAACAAAATTAGAAGGGGGAAAAAATTCTCCTTCTAGGTCCTAGCTTACCTTATAGATCTAATTCTTAATAAGAACGCTAAGATCTTGAAGGTTGTGACAACATTCCATTTTGGTAAGTTCTTACAAAATGTATTGACCTTGGTTTGTTTGTTTTTTTCTGCCTGTGCCACTATGATACTGGAGACATTATTCTGCTAAGACCATTAAGGTTTTCAAAATAAATAGGCTTTTAGTATTAGGGCTTTGGAGTTGTCACTGCTAGTCACCAGCTAAAGTATTGCCTGTGCCATAACATTTTTTTTTTGTCTCTTGCCCCTGATATGACTTCTTGAGTTCTGTTTGTATGAAGTCATGCCAAATGACCTTGAACATATGCCAATGGGTTTGCACAACCTAGAAACAAGTTCTTGAATTCAACAGCTCAAGCATCTACCGTATGAAACATGAAGGTAATGCAGGATGTTATTAATGAAGACAACATTTCATGGGAACATTGAGTCACTTGGCTTTGGAAAACTCATAAGTAGCTGCAAGAAATTTAAAGAGAGCCCGGATAAAATTGATCCAAAGAACAATTGTTGTGAGAAAAGGTCCTAAATAGAGCTCCTATAAATGAAAAACAGTTTTGTTATCTACAGGTTATTTGTGTCGATCAGTGTTTATGGGAGTTTGTGGATTATTTGAAACCGTTGTATCTTCAGAACACTCTAAAATATTTGGCTTGAACATGTCTCATGTGTTAGTCACTATTGACCTTTTGAGGGAATGAGATTTTGAAGGTGTGATGATCATTCTGAATTAGGAACAGCACACATCTTGGTATTATTTCAAGGGATTGCTAGTTTGGCTATTTGGGTTCCTTGCAATGTAGAGATGATATTGATTTGAAAATCGTTAATATTTTCTTCAGAGATGAGCAAAGTGGTGGTTAGAATTATTCAATTGTGCCTGTAACTAAAATGTATACCATAGGTTTCCAAGTTTTTGAAGTAGCCAAATGTTATAATTTGAGCGTTAAGTTTCATTTTTTAATGAGAAACAATTATGTTACTTTGCTCTCTCCCAAGTTTGCTTTTAAAGATTGTGATTAAGTCAGCATTTTAAGTAACCATTGAGAAATAGTCACTGACATCTTTCAAAAGCCACATTCATGAGATACATTACTGATTTTGAATCACAGATTTGTAACAGTGATTTTTTTTTTCCTGCTTTACCTCACCTCATTTTGCAGAAAATATGTATCCCCCCCTCCTGACGACTTGTTATGAAGACAACATTATTGCTCAGCCTCA
>BEXV01002169.1:51527-72987 GCA_003118195.1 Hemicentrotus pulcherrimus | reverse complement strand
CTAGGCTCTGTAATCTGTAGCTGCTCTCGACACAACCGGCCACTGGCAGACCTAGGCTCTACTCAAGGTTTTATTGTGGTAAAATTAAAGTCTGTGCTTGCAGACTATATCTCCAGCTGGGAGTCAGTAAGGTTTCGCTTAAATCCCTCACTGTGAGCTAATGAACCACCAGCACTAAAAATAGATGGCTAGAGGCTCTAAGCTACTGTGACAAAAATCTAAATGATTAATGCCAATCCATTCATTAATTAATTAAGTTTTCATGGAACTTTCTACAATTTGTAAGCTGTTAAAATCCAGTTTGCTATTTAATAGTACTTATGAATTTCCAATTCATGTATTAATCATAACCGTTACTCCAGTTACATTGCCAAGGAAGTGATCTGATTAGTAGTTACATCTAGATGTACAAATATTGTACATGACATGACATATGTACATGTACATGTACATGTACAGTACCTACAAAGACAAATACACTCATACATGAATTGACAAAGAATGTAATTTAACGTACTTGCAGAAGAATCCCAAATATACAACGATTAAAGAATATTATGCCGTTTCTCAGTATTTCAGTGTATATGGGGCAATAAAACCAAAAATACTTAAAATGTCTTGACTTTAAAATAAGCAGAGATGTGATAGAGGTGTCTCTCAACTATTAAAGATGAACCGTTGTTGTAGAGTGTTTTATCTATTATACAGGAAATGGAGAAGAAGATCAATGAACAAGAGATGCATTCTTTCGAAAAATCATGAATCATGAGAAGAAGAAATATTGAGCCAGTCATACATCAAATAAAAATGCATTCATCTCTTTTTTGATCTATCAAATCTACATAATGAACCATACTTTCCGTTCTATCAAAACTATACGTTAAGTAGGTAACTGAATGTGATGTCAAGTGTTGTGTATTTTCTTTCAAAAATTGAAAGATCATACAGTATCGCTATCAATAAATCTGGTATAAAATAATTCAATCCTATCCCATGCTCACATGCTTGTAGAAGATGAAATACGTGTATACCCGGGGGGTATACTCAGATTTGGTTTGGACGGCGTTGTGCCGCTCAAACCTCGAAACCCCTACCCATTATAAGGGGTCCTTTAAGGTCATTTTTCTTGGAAAAAGACCCATTTTCCAACCAATTTAAATACCGGTATGTAACAAAATGTTGCACTTTATAATTCAAACTAGAGCATGTCAGCTAGTGGTTGATGTCAGTGATTATAAACACACTGCAAACATAGGCCTACATGTACTCCTAAACAATCCTAATCAATCTACATGTATAAACTCTCTCTCTCTCTCTCTCTTGAATGCTAATATTCTCATCAGCAAAATCAACTTCCCTCCTCAAGGTCGAGAATGGCAACACACAAAATGGTGGCATGCACTGTTCAACTAAAATGTAATAATAACAAGGACTGGAAGTTTGGAACACAACAGATTCATATGCAAGTAGCAAGCCAAGGTAACACTACACCCATGAATAAATCTGTCATGATATGTGTATAGCCTCTAGACATCTACAAATAAAATTGACATAGATCTAGATCCATTTCATTTTAGGTGTGCTTTATTGATATATATTATGAGATGGAGATAGCTCTCTTCCATCATGCAATGTATTTGATTTCTGCTTGTATGCTCGACTTTTATAAGATGACTCATCTCTCACGTACAAAGTCAGTGGCAATGCAATGCACCTGTTATAATCCCAATCAGTCACCAGTCCAGCGGAAAATCAACTTACCAATGCCCGAGCGCACCCCGATAAGGGTTCCATTATCGTCCGTTGGGCTCTGCAGTGTTAAATGTCCATTGAATTCCAAATCGAAGTCTTCGTCGCCAAGCTCACTATCCGATGTCGCTGATGAACTGACTGGGTCGTCGATACTGATGTCGCACTCGAGCTTTTTCTTGGGACTTGGAGCAGCCATGCTCGCCGGGGTATTGATTGTTTTCGTCTAGAACATGGCCGGTATAAATCGGCTTTGCATCAAAATGTTAATGAGCAAAATGCATCGGCGCGGCCCTGTTTACATTATGCTATGGACGGGAGGCTCTATTTATGAGCTATCAACGTAGGAGTCCCTACCAGTACCTTTACCCCTCCGGCCGACCCCCACCCCCCCAAACTTTTATAATAATTCTTTAAATTTTCAAACACTTTTGTTATCCCCCCCCCCCCTGATATGGAATTGCTGAGAAAAACTGCATTTTGCCTGTTTGTCCTGAATATATGCATAAATGTTATCATTTGTTGTAAAATGATTATAAAAAATAAAAAAAACTATTCGTGAAGCCCATACCTGCCAACATTTGAAAATGAGAATTAAGAATTTTTAGCATGGTATGTCTTTGAAAATAAGAAATCTGTACCCTTAACAGGCATTCGAACATGCAGCGGCAGTTAAACTGACAATACACAGTAAATCTGTGCAAAAAAGCGAATACTAATACAGCCCTTCAACGCACCCAATACATGAACTCCCACATCGAGGCATATGATAAAAACAAGCTTAATTTGGCTTAAGCAACCACAAAAACAGAACAAAAAAACAAAAAATGTTTTTAAATGAAAAAATTCAGGAAAAAAAAAGAAAAAACAGAATATTCCAGATTTTGGGGTCCTAAAAATCCAGAAAAACTGATTATTCCGGATTATTCGGGAGGGTTGGCAGGTATGGAAGCCCCTCCATCACTTTGGGACTAAACAGCACAACAAAGGGGGCCTCTTAAGATAAAAAGGATATTTGGGTAATTTTGGACATGTGCTATAAAACCAAAATAATCTATTCCACAAAAGTAAGATGACAAGAAGGTCTACCGTAATGTTTTTTTGGGCACCTTTTGTCACCTTTTGGATCAGAGTAAATACTTATCAAGTGAAATGATACTGAAAGGGATCGTTTAACAATATTAAATCTGAGATGACATGGCCCTACTTGTTATCAGTGTCTGTAATATGGTGTAATATTGAAGCTCTAAAAAAATTGTGCTTCAAAATGATCAAGAAGTGCCTCAAAAAAATAAAAATCTTTGAGTGACCGGTTTTACCATACCGGTACTCGTTTTCCCCAATAGACTGTAGTGTTCGAAAACCGTTTGGTAAACGGTTTTCAAAATTTGTAATTCCAATCATAAATATCTTGATAATCGGAGAGGCAATCGGCTTGTAAATGTCATGGGGTTCCTGACTGACCCAAAGGTTTATAATTATCATTGCAGCATGAGCTAACCCAGAATTTTGTTTCAGAATCTGAGACAATGTTACCGGATCCCTTAAGATGTCAATTTATGTTCGTCACCGATTACAAGTGGTAACAAATTGGACCCAAAATGTAAAATGACATTTTCTTCTTTTTGAAGAGAGGTTGAAGCACCTCTACGAAAAGTACAAAAAGAAGCAATAAATAAATACATCTTGGAAAAGATTAAATTCTTTTTTTTTCTCCAAAAATGAAGGAACATTTATTAATACATTGCATCCATCGGATACCTGCAATATCATCATTATAATACAGTGTGCAATACTAGCGAGATTGCAAGACATCATTCAGTTTTCATCATCACTATCATGAGGTTTTTGAATGTCTTTCATTAGATAAAAGAACAGGCATGTCACAGTGCATAACATAGAAAAAACAGTAATGACATAAAAAATAAAAAATAATGGCTCACCTGATGGCTAATTTGACCTAAGATCACATATCTGCAGAGCAGAAATCTCGCATAATTATTAAGATTTCAAAGACATGAATGATTACATGCATATTATCAGTATGACTTTTCTTTTTTACAAGGATCAGTGACTCGACCATTGCACCTGCGACTTTTGCTCAAGGCTTCATTTTGTCAAAAGATGCAGAGCTACAGCTTGGATGTGATCGGTTTTAGATTAATTTCTGTCTAGGGTCAGCTTTATGGCTCAAATAGGGTTGGATCCTGGACTGACCTTGGATTGACCTTTGACAAATTGATGATGACCGTAGCACAATTACTGCCAGTGAGTGTGTAGTATGATTCTTTCAGTACAGCCATTCTCATATTTAAACATAAACATATACAAATATCTGGCTGGGAACAGTAAGAGCATTACCTCTACGATTAAGTAATGCACTCTAAGTTTGATCAGTGCATGGAGTATTTAACACAAAAAATAAAAATAAATGTAGATTTTTTTCTGGATATGTCTCTTACATTCAAATGCAAGACAATATTTATCAAACTCACAACACAATATCGTTTACTCTAAAGATCACCATTTTTGTCATAATGTAATGCAACAACCATAAGTGTGAGCTGATATGTACTTGACCGGTACTTCAAAAAGACTACAAATATGTAACATATATATCATTTTCATGAATTTTTATTATTTTCAGTACAAACACATCACTGCGCTTCATTGTCAATCAGCAATAAAGTGATGCCTAAAGTGATGCCTAAAGAGGCACACATACAAATAATCTGTACACAATCTCAGACAGTTTTCAAATTGATGAATATGCAATGCAGGGTAGATGCAATTAACTTGCGACTCATTGCTACTCAAATCTACTGATTCATTTCCATATTTTCTATATCACAACAAAAATCAAACTTCACACAAGTGACTCTCTATTGATACAAAATGACACGAGCTGACCAATGGAGAACCAAATGAATTAATATCCCTTTGATTTCATGGTATCTCAAAATATACAAATGACAAGATTAAATAAAAATGAATTGCAGAATGTTACATTATTGAAGCAAAATTGGAGCCAGATGTTGGAACAATTCATTTTTCAACATGTATTGTACTTCTTCTTGAAATAATTATGCAATACACCTTTCTTCCCTCAAAATGTGCATATGTCAGGGGAAGAATTTATATTTGCTTGCTGTTTTACAAAATTTATTTCTCCTGTGGATTTCCAAACTTATTCTTTCTCTTCACAAAATGCAGGAATGAAAAGAACTGAATATCTATTTCTACGCAAATTATTAATCGTGCACACAAAAAAAGGACATTCAGTTCACTTCAAAGAATTTCTAAAATAGACCGAAGTTGCAGAAATATTTCTGTGAAAACTCCTTGTTTGCTCTACTTCCTGTAAACTTCCTGCTTTCAGAAAAAAAAAAATCAACTACATGTACATATAAATTACAGAGAATCTACCACAACACATCAGATTTCAGGGGTTATGACTTACGGAAGTGACTGTCTGAAATGAATGCTAGTAACATGATTAAATTATTAATCCATATCTTCTGAAAAGTAAATACAACATCACACATAAAGCCAGACAGCTGATTGCAAAACAGCAGCCATTAAGAGGATCAGATATATGTACACATGTTCAACATTTATACTGTTGGCCATAAATGTGGAATAATTTCTTCTTACATCTTATCATGAAGGGATTGTGAGAATGTGGTTTATTCTTGATAGATTACATCTTCTCAAAAAATTGTATTGATCCATTTAAAGAGCCATAAATATTGATCGATAACATTCTGAAAATATAAAATTCTTATCAAGAATAAACCATCCTATCCCAATTATATCATGAAAAGAGGAACTGGTAAGACAAAAATCATTCCAACTTTATGGGCAACAGTGTATGTTAATATCAACAATGGCTGCCCAAAAGCTCAGAAACAACATCAGCACCTAAGGAAATGGTACATTATTTAAAGTTAATACCTCATAACCACACAGCCAGTCATTTTAATTCGTTCTCATGCCTGCATGATTGCATAGACACTCCTAATGCTCTCACCGCCAATATACATGTATGTATTCATGATGTAAAGAACAACCTTCCAGTCAATCAAAAATAATATTTATTTTAACAAATTAAGCGAGAAACATAATGAGAAGTCTATTGAATGTTAAAGTTCTATTGAAAAGACTAAAATGTATAGATATCTAAGGATTGACTGTATTTGAGCTTGCAAATCTTCTTGAAAACATCTACAATCACCTCCTTTCATGTACCTGGTATATTTGCTAGTATACATGTCCCAATAATTCATATATCATGTTATATTAGGAGTACAGGTGTGTTCATGTTACTGAGCAGCATTTTCTTCTCAGTCTCAGTCCATTATTGGTGAACTTCGGATAAAATATCAACTAATTTCCCCTTGTGATGGAATTGTGTATGAATCTAGATTTGTTGAGACTGGATACCTAAACAATGTAAAAAAAAAATTGGCATTTTCCAACACATCTCTCAAATAGAGTTTCTGGTTCTTAATGTCAGTCATTAAAAAAGAACAGCAACATGGCTATTCCACGACCCAACTATGAATGAAAATACCTCTCTGTTTCAGGAATTTTTTTGGGGGGAGGGGGGGGGGAGGGGAGGCTTTGGCCGTGGTAAAAGATACATTTCATAAGAGTGATATTCATGATTTTTCTTTTCTTTCAATAAAAACATTTATGTTAGAACCCTCAAGAGCTACACTGCTCTTTGCCGCCCCTGCACCCCCTTTCCTAACTTACGGCAATGTAAGGCAAGGTCCCCCTTACACATAAAATTAAAAGTAGTATAGTGACATTAATCAAATGTGAGGCATTGAAATAGAAATCCGAAATATGCTAATAAACAAGACACAGTACATATTATGTAATACGGAGCCAAGTTAACACACAAACAAATATAGAACAAAATTCTTTTACCTCATGTACTTATATTTGTATAGAACACACAAAACCTAGCTTCAATCAATCCTTAATCCCATCAATATATTAATCATAAAGGTCAGGACTCTTATGTAAATGGTGAATTGTCCTTAGCTTGGCATGTTATACAAATGCAGCAAAAGAGAAACAAGAACGAGGATCTTATAAAAGTGCAGTATCAAAACACAATTAAGTATTCAAATTGATAGGCTTCATATTAGTGATGGAACTAAGAATCTAGCAACGCATGAGTCATGAACGATCCAATGTACTGATAGTCCTACAAATTTCCTTGCAGAGGGAAGATTTGATAACCTTTTCTAATATGGATATACAGATGTACATGTTCAAACAGTAGCTGTGTTCTTAAATACTTGATTTGATTTACAAGCTTATGTGTTTACAATCAGAGAAAGTATGTGATTGAATTCAACATCTCTAATTAGTGATGCACTTTTTTGTCTTCTCTTGCATCTCACAAAGTCCAATTAGCATTACACATTGGAATTGTTTTCAAGATGAATGACGACTGTTGAGAGCTGTGTGAGGCACGCCAAAGCCTCCATGTAGGGGTGTAATGATGAAGATCGAAATCAAACACAGAAACAACATCAGAGAGAGAGAGAATGAGCTTCACTTCATCTTGGCTTTTTTCTTCCTGATCAGGTCTTCGACAGCCTGGAGTTGCTTCAAGATCTCCTCTCTCCTGGAGATGGATTCCTTCTTGGGGGCGGCAGGCTTGAGTGCGGGCTTGAGGGCGGGCTTGGGGGCGGGCTTGAGAGCCGGCTTGAGGGCGGGTTTGGAGACCTTCGACGACGGCTGGGACTTGGAGGATGGTGGGGACGTCGCTCGTTTGCGATCGGATCTGCTCACCTTGGAAGAGGCTTGCTTGACGTCGGTGGAGGACGTTGCCTGCTGCTTGACGGTGGACGATCCTACCTTGTGATCTGTTAGGAACAGAGGGTGAAAAGCATGTGGAAGAGAGAAAGTGAGTGAGCGATGGAGAGCATAGAGAGAGAGAAGGAGAGGGGAGAGGGAGACAAAGTAAGAAGGGGGCAAAAAGAGGGGGCAGGAAGCAAGAAAGAAAGCAGCAGGGGAGGGGGTTGGATGAAAGGGAGAAAGAGAGAGAGAGAGAGAGAGAGAGAGAGAGTGTTAATCACATACAATTCCTTACAAGAACTTTTCTTCTACTCCAGGCCTTCAAGGAAATGAAACATCTAATGCCTATGAAGATGATGATCAGGGTGATATCAAAAATTGAATTCTTTCCCTTTTTTTAGAGGGGAGGGGGGGGGTCCTTTTCCCCCAAGGATAATAAACTGAAGTGATTTCCATCTTTTCTTACTGCAATTAACAAAGAGCATGTTTTAATTAGGATTTCTTTTTTTAAACATTTTTCATGATTAGGAATTAGACTTACCTCTCTCAGGTGCTATCTTAGATTTCTTCTCTGGTCTTGTATTGCTTGACGGCTCTCCTGGACGTTTCTTGCTTTCTTCTGTGGGCTGTAGTATTGAGAAACATACACCAAGTATGATTAATTCATTTAATTTTTCAGTTTTTACACAATCACCGTATCTATACAATATCCTATATCTGTTTTACAATAAATACAAAACAAAACAATATAAAAACAAAAAAGGTTCACAAAAATTACCAAATTTTCTATTACAGCGCCCAATTGAGGGAAATTAAAGCCCATTAAAGGCTCGTTTAGATATGAAGTGGCAAACCCATGGCTTTTTATGATGACCTAAAGTGTATTAATGTTTAGTCTGTATGACTATAAGTCAGACAAGTCAAATTTTCAAATCCATTTTTACACGTCCTATTTCCTATTTTTTTTGTGGTACCAACACATTCGACTTATGTAGAGTTAAACGTATTGTCTTGCAGCATATCAAAGGGTTATACGAGTATCAAAGTGATTTTGCAAAAAAAAAGCATGCACTGATATATTTGTTAGTACCTATGCGGGGGGAGAATGTGCCCGTGGCAATGTGCCCGTGGCATTCCTCCCGCCCCTGATATCCCACACGTTTGGTAAAGGCACCGAGGGTGTTTAACACTGGTGAGAACCCTGGTTGTATGGAACATACCTTGCTTATCAGGTTGAGTTTGATCTCTTTACGAGCAGCATGCTTTAGAATGCCCTGCTGATTAGAGGAGCTCGGTCGACTGGTGCTAGAGCTAGCCACAGGAGGTCCACGTTCTTTCATTCTGTGAAAAAGAGCGTGGCATATCAAAGGTCAGATTTCTTGACGATGGATAACTGTTCAAATAATTATTGCTCAGCATTTCTTAGATGCCTTTCAAAGCACACTGTCCCTAAATTAATGATTATACTCTGCTCCAAGATATGCAGCGAAGAGTAAGCATTCTCTTAATCAATGGTAAAAAGGATGAATGAACAAATTGTTTGTTAGGTAACAAAATTTGTTTAGGCCTATCTTTTTCCATATTTTCAAAATGGATTCCATGGGACAAATGGGACCATCAATGAGATGAAAAGTTTCCCATGGCAAAGGAAGAGAAGGTCATACCGAAAGAGATGCAAAATACTACTTTGAACATGGCATATATGGATCCGACCAAGTAGTAGAATAGGTGCTGTCGTATCGCGCTACTGCTCAATTACTTATTGTAATAATAACAACCATGGAATGTTTTATACAACATATATTCGTCTCAATCACTCTGATTAAATCATATATATGACCAAATTCATATAAAGGTCTGAAAAGGTGCTGTCTGAGAAACAATATTCATGACTATCTTGAGAAAAAAAAACTTTTAACTGCCCGATACTTACTTCTGTTCTGGTGGCTTTGCTCCATTCTTTCCTTCTGTCCCCTTTGAGGGTTTTGCCTTTGGCTGCTGCGTGGTAGTGCTGCTGGGTCTCTGAGTGCCCTGTACCTTGGTGCTACTGCTGGGTCGCTCTCCTGAAGATGACTTTGACAGAGACTTGCCTACAGGTGCACCTCTGGGTTGCACCTTTCCTGCTGCTGCTGCTGCTGCTGCTGATCTATCAGGGATAGGTTTACCAACAGGAACCTTGGTAACCTTCTTGGATGCTGCTGGGCGGAGCGGTTGAGGAGGTTTGGACGTAGGTTTAGCCATCTTGTCTTGCTTTATTAGAGGAGCTCTTGGTTTAATAGAGGATACAGCTGATGATGGTTTGGAAGGCCCTTTAGTACCTTTTGTTCCACGCTTTTGGGCCGGAGGCATCTCTGTGGAACTAGCAGATGATACTGGGCTTGCGAGATTGGCATACATGTTCTCAGAATCTGCACTAGACACAGACGACCTGCTGCTGACAGAACTGCTTCTTGAGCGGGACCGGGAACGCGAGTAGGACCTTGAGCGGCGTGGTTGTGGTCTTCCTGCAATTCCTGACCTGTCTCCTGCTGGCCTAGGAGCTGCTGACCTTGGAGCTCCTGGCCTAGGAGCCCCTGGCCTAGATGGTGCTTGCCTGACTGTTTCTGGCCTAGGTGGTCCTGATCGAGGCGGTCCTGATCTATCTGGTCCTGGTCTAGGATGTCCTGGTCTTGGTTGTCCTGGCCTAACTTGTCCTGGCCTAGGTTGTCCAGGTCGAGGTTGTCCAGGCCGAGTTTGTCCAGGCCTAGGTTGTCCAGGCCGATGTTGTCCTTGCCTTGGTGCTCCTGGTCTAGACCTGGTCATGGACCTAGACCTAGATCTGGAACGGGAGCGAGAAGATGAGGAAGAGCCGGAGTAGCTCCGAGAGCGGGAACGAGACCTGGACCGACTGTAGCTACTATAGCTAGATCGACTGCTGATGCTGCTTAGACTCTCTGATCTGGTTCTGGAGCGAGACCTACGGTTCATTGGCACTGGCTTGGGGAAAGCTGATTTGCCCTTCATTGGTGGCTTTTATATTGAAATGAAAAATAAATAGAAAACACATTAAACTCTGAACACTGTAAGCACTCAATTGCAAGTAACTTATCGCAACCCCCCCCCCCCAAAAAAAAAAAAAAATTAATAAAAAAATAAACAAGGCATCCCATGAGACATTGATACTATTACAATGCTAGATATCTTGTCTACTTGCAACATTGTCACATGGGTAAAAGATATTTCTCAAAATAAGGCCTCACTCAGTGGCGCATACCTGTTTATCAGACATCTTGGTTGGGGAAGTCTTGGGTTGAGGTGCCCCAGGACCCGCAGGTTTCCTGGCCGATGGCTGTGCACCAGGAGGCCTTCCAGCAGGTTGCTTGGCTACCACTGGACGTCCAGCCGTTGGTCTGGAACCGGGCGGTCGTCCCTGGGATGGGGCCTGACCTCTCTGCTGCTGGGATTGTGCTGGTTTCGATGATCTGAGGCAATAAGAGCAAGTTATTCAAAATGTAAATTTGATAAATATTACGATCTATTATTAGCCCCCCTCCCCCTACTTTAAAATCTGGCTTTAGCAATAGTCGCAACTTACACACATCTCTAGTTTACAAATGTTCTGACACAATCATTCACATATCATTTTTACTTATACTGTTTTTTAAATCAGGAGTTCAAAATTCTTGCTTGAGAATAGCTTTTTTCACATTGTTAAGGAATAAGTGAGATATATTTTTGTTGTGTAGATAAAAGTCACGTTTTCAGTCCAGTTTTCAAATATCCAGAGTTGAATTTGTTTACTGCAACAAATTTTCTAAAACTTTCTTTGATTAAAAATTGTTTCGACAAAGGATTTCAAGTCAGAATACTTGAGACGAAGAATGAAATGACTTTGAAATTGCACCACATGCTCTGCAAGTGGGAAACATTAAAATCTGGTTTTTGCCAAACGTAAGGCACACCTACAATGTTCAACATTTTTAAATTGCACGCTTCCTATAAACTCACGATATTGGTTTAGCGGTTGACTTCACAGCAGGCTTTGCCCCTGGTTTGGCTACAGGCTGTGCTGCCCCTGGCTTGGCTATTGGCTTTGCCCCTAACCTTCCCTTGAGTTTAGCTGGTGGTGACCTGCTCCTGCTGCGAGAAGAGAAGCTGGAATAGGACTCGGAGCCAGGAGACTTGGACCTGGACCTGGACCGTGAGGAGCCACTGTAAGAGCTCCTGGAGGAGCTTCTGCTGCGGGAGGAGAACGAGCGGGACCTGGACCGGGAATCTGATCTGGATCTGGATCGAGACGAGCTGGAAAGAAGAAAATGACAAGGAATTACAATGAATCGGGCTTCTGACCATTTATTATTGTGTCCAACTCTTTGTAAATGTCGAAGTAAATAAGCAGTCACTGAATCATGAACATCAAATTAGAAAGACCCTGACAACTTAAAGGGACTGGGTAACATTGTTCAGAGTAGAGATAGTGGCTCTAAGGTAGTGACTTCAATGCTAGATGTACAATTAAAGATAATCTGAAAGTTTGAGTGAAAACAGACCATTATTCATGGTACAAATTGAGAAAAACTGATCTGATCGATTCCTTAATTCTCCCAACTAGGTCTAGATCTAGATCTAGATCTATAGAACAATTTAGTTACATTTTAAGTGAATGGAAATCTCAAAAAGCAATAAAATGGCTCTGCATTCCATTCCAGACATTTAAGTGTTGACAGATTTTTTTATAGCCTGTTTAATGTTTTTTTTTTCATGGAAAAACGGTTGGGAAAATTCAAAAATTGTTGAGAGAATTTACTGTTAATCACTGTTAGAGGGTGCCTCACATCGACACCTTCAAAGAAAACCATAGATATCTTCGTGGTTTGAGAATTTTTTCAGGATTTTTTGCCTGTCAGAGGGTTAGTACAGTAGAAGAAATATAGTAAGTAACATTTTATACAAAAATTAAGCAATTTTTGTCATCAACCTTCAACAATGTTACCCAGTCCCTTTAAGCAGAAAATCAAAGCCTGATGAAGCAATTTTGGGCTAAAATATTACAATTCATCATGCTTAAGTTTTTTTGTTTTTTTTAAAATTTAATATTTGTTTTTTAACCAATAAAAAAAAATACAGAAATTGCAGAATGCGGGATAGTCCTGCAAAAAGCGTGACACTTGGCAGGTCTGTGTCATCCACATTAAACTTACAATGATCTGTCGCTATACGATGCTGACGAGTTTGATCTTGATCTTGGGCGACGCCCACCTCCAACTGTTGATCTGCCTTTCTTTCCAGGTGACTTGGTCCTTGCCCAAGGATCCTGCCAAGAATCTGCTGCTTTGTCCTTACCAGCCTTCCCAGTTGTGGGACCACCATCTCCCGCCTTGATGCCTGGCTTGTCTCTTCGGGGCAAGTTCCTCATGGCCCCAGGACGCTCATCGCGACGCTTGTCCGCAAGGCCTCCAGGACTTCGCCCGCGACGGAAGGGCAGCTGCTGCTGCTGCTGCTGCTGCTGTGGGGGACGCTGGCCTCTGAACTGTTGCTGGCGGTTGCGGTTGAAGTTGTTCTGCTGCCAGTCGTTGCGTTGTCTTCCCTGGTTCATCATCCTCCTTCTAGGGTCATTGAACTATTTCAGGGTGGGGCAAAGAAGAGTGATGTAATTAAGGGGTTTTTAGACATATGGAAGAGCCTTTACAATGCCACAAATGATATGGAATACTCAAGGACATTAAAGCATTTCATCTAAAATTCAGTCATAGCATTCTCAGTAATAGGGTATTAAATTGGTCATTAATGAAACAAACTCTATCTAAATATACCAGTATATGGATGCATATATAAAAGCATAACCACTGAACAAATTGTGCACTTTTAGGTACTGATAAGTGGTACAGGAGAGACTGATAAGGCAAAACAAACAAGTCAACGCAAAGCGTAGCATCCCCTCGCAGGGTACAAATGGCCTTTATACGTCAGAACAAGATACCTCCAGTGGACTATAATATTACATTACTAGGCAAGGAAGTTAACCACATTTTCACATATATAATTAGGTGTTTTTGCCAATTTAATGAGCTATGACCTTTCACCTTTGACCTACATACTCAGAAATCAAACTTAGGCTGTTCATGTATTTTGATACCATGTACCTTCATATTAAATTTCATTAAAATTGGTCAAACATTACTCACGTTATCGAATGAAAACCAGATTCACATATTCAATAAGCTTTGACCTTTGACCTACATACTCCGAAATCAAACTTAGGCTGTGTTTTGATACCCTAAACATTCATCTCAAATTTTATTAAAATCTGTCAAACAATACTAAAGTTATGGATCTGAAACCAGATTCAGATATTTAATGAGCTATGATGACCTTTGACGTTTAACCTACGTGCTCCAAAATCGAACTTAGCCTGTATTTTGATACTATGTATCTCTATATCCAATTTCATTTAAATCCATCAAACATTACTGAAGTTATCAATCGGAAACCAAATTTGTTGTGAACGCACGGATGGACGCACAGATGGACGCACGGACGGCAGCGTTTCTACAACCCCTCTGACTCTGTCGACGAGGGGATAATGATAACCACTACACCATACTCACATCTTGTTGAACTCTGTAGACCTGTCTGGGAGGGGAAGGTTGTTGCTCCCTAAAGTTGAAGTTCCTCTCATAGTGTTCAGGAGGCATTGGATAGGGGTATTGCTCTGGGGGATATATATCACCTTGCCTGTATTACATAAGAAATGCAAAGAGAAAAATTATAAAACAGATGGAAGTGAACTTGAATTCGTAATTTACATAATCTGCAGATTTCTTCCGATAGCAAGCATGATTAATAAGTTCTGCAGTTTGGGTAAAGATCCAAGAAATGCATAATGTGTATACCTTTAAAAAAACTTACAAAATTCATATCCAGAGAAAAATTCAAGGTAACAAAACCCAAGAAATGCATAATGTGTCTCCCTTTTGAAAATATCACAAGATCCATCTCCACAGAGAAATATTCACCCTAAAGCAATTAAAATTCACGCAAACTAAATTCTCCCCCAAAGAGAACTTAAAGATAAAGTTGAGTTCTTGTCATGAGATTGCATTGTGAAAGAAACAGTGTGGAATTGATAAAAAGAAGTTGGTCATGTAGCATATAAGTATTGGTGTGTACTGCAAGGTTCTGGAGTATTCAAAATGATAAGAAATTTGGCCCAGTCTTGGTGGAATAACAAGCACTGTACACAGAAATATGTATATGGCACTACACAAACTCTGATGTTCTTCCACACTTGCAAATAACAATGATAACGCACACAAATTATTGCCCACTTCTCCCCAGAACTCAACCTTCTCTTTAAGGCTCTAGAACACCTGTAAACCGTGACCCAAGTGATTGCAAATGACATGTTATCCCCAAAATGGCCTAAAAGTTTGGCTATATCTGAACTACATAAATACAAGAGTCAAGTGTTAGCTAACTATAATGCATTGTACTAGTCTTTAAAAAAACATCTTTGACACAAGAACTTACATGGAAGCATCATCATTATCGCCTTTTTCTGGGAAGAATTCATTCTCTTTGTCAAAGTCGTTTTCTTCATCAATCATGTCCCCTATGGTCTTCTGTTCTTCAGGAAGAACACCCTTTTCTTTCAGCTCCATGGCCTTCTTACGAAGCTGTCAAGAAAAAGAAGAGAAAAAATCTCAGTATAAGACATCCTAGATATTATAGACAGATGATACTGTTTACAAAATAAAAAAAGAAAAAAAAAATTAAACCTCTTCCATTTCATTAGCTAAGACTCTTACCTTCCTTGTGACAATTTGATCTTTATAAATGTCTCCTCTTCTCCCTTAAAGGCATTGTTATGTCCCTTAAAGGCATTATGTGTCAACAGCTAATTTCATTAACGCAGACTCTTATCTTCCTTGTGACAATTTGATCTGTACGAATGTCTCCTCTTCTCCCTTCAAGGCATTGTTTAACAATGTTTCCAGTTTTACAAATTGGAGATGCATGACCCTACACGTTATCAATGGCTGTGATATGGTGTAATATTGAAGCCCTAAAAAAATTGTGCTTCAAAATAATCATGAATTGTTTCAAAAAAGTAAAAATCTTTGAGTGACTGGTTTTACCATACCTATTTTACCATACTGACCTAAAGGTGTATAATAAGATTGCAGCATGGGCTATGAATCATACTTGCAGTGTATATAATTTTGTGTAAATTCAAGCACAATTCTTACTGGTAATGTTTGTCTGTAATCTTGGTTTGAAAGTAATCTTTCTGATAGATCTCAATATGTAGTTTATAATGATATTTCCTCTGATTTTTCTTCTATACACACGGCGTACCACAAGGTTCTATTCTAGTTCCTCTACTTTTTTAAAATTTACATTGATGATCTTACACATTCAACTGGACCTCGCAATTAAATGATAGTCCTTCCCACGTGGGTTTTTTAACAAGGACCTGGCTTGCTGCCGACAGAGTATGGCAAAAATTTAGGGGTGCGTCTTATACACAGGTGCGTCTTATACGCTGAGATTTATGGTAGAGTCTTAAACCCCCTTTTTTCTTGTTCTGAAGTAGTATTTAATAATCGTTTTTTACTTTATGGACAAAACATCCTCACCTCTCTGGCGTGTCTGAGACCCCTCTCCCAGGCACTCTCAGGGCGTGGCTCCTCTGGTGGTGGGGGTAGGAACTCTTCTTCTTCCTAGAAAAGGACAATTCATCAACAAAGACATAATGCTATCAACAATGAGTCACTCAAGAGAAACATGCAGTACTTGTACTAATGACCCTAAATACCCACATATCTTCAATTTCTTTTATTAGCAATTTCAGATGAACACCAGCTATGGAGCATTGTCACAAGTTTTGACAGGAGTTGTGTCATAATTGCAAACTTAAATGCAAACCCTAACACCTACACATGTACATACAAATACAAAAACAAATAATACATAGAACAGCTCACATTATAGCCATGAACAAGTGAAATACTTGATTACCAAACCACTCAGCGAGGATAGGACTTCTGAGGTGTTGCGCAATTCTTACCTCAGGAGGAGGGGGAGGCAGGTCTTCCTTAGGAGGGGGTGATGGGGGCTCCAGGGGCTGCCCCAGTAACACTGCCTGGGCATTGTGAAGCTCTCTTCTGTCAATCAATGAGTAGTTGCCTATTGGAAGGAGGAAAACAAAAACAGAAAATATGAGGCTTTTGTTAAACACAATTAAGCATTTCTGACCTGTCTGTAAAGCAAATTTACATATTTCTTATCATAAATGGTAACACTGTGTGATATAACAATTGTACTGGAACTTGAGCTGTATTCAAGAATAACAATCAGTGCATAACTACATGTATTTGCAGAAAGAAAAAAATTATTACTTATCTTTCAGCTTTTAGTTAACATTATGTTATAGTTGAAACAGAAATATCAATACTCTACTCTAAAATCCAATGACAAAGATTTCCTTTATGGAATTTACTGAAAACCAAACTTAAATTTTATTTGTTTTTTAAATGTTCATGATGATAAAAATCACAAAAATGTACTAACCCTTATCATTGATGCCTGGGTGTATGAAGCGACAGTTATTCCCCCAAAAGCACTGCCCTCTGGTATAAAATCGACATGTTGGACGAACGTCCGGTTTCTTCTTCTCCACCGGGTCTTTGACCTCTCCTTCTTCCATGTCATCGTCCTGCAGAGGAAACAATGAGCAAATTATTTAATGAACACACTCCATGTATTAGTTCAAAGGATTACATGTACATGTAGTTCTTACAATGTATACAGTGTATGGCGCTTTTTAGGACTGAAGGCCCTCTCAAAGCGCTTTACAAATTATATATACATAATGTATGCACATTCTCCACTCCTTGGGGTGCATTTCCAGCCAGGCGTCATTTTACTAGCGCACACTTGCTAATCTAAGCACATTAGCTTTCGCATCCTACCTGTTCACCATTTAACACCTGGGTGGAGAGTGGCAAATGTCAAAAAGATATTAGTGCCGCGGTGGGACTTGAACCGCGGACCTTGTGATCCACAGTCTGGTGACATATCACTCTACCACACATGTTCTAACATTAATAATAATATGAGATTTGTAAGGCATCGAATCAACTTGAAATCAAATGCTCAAGGCATAATGTTCTGCAATCAATCAGCACTTAAAAATATCATACATGTAACCTGTGTGAAGCTTTACCAGGGTCTCATGTACAGTTTAATCATGAATCTACTGGTTTAAATTACAAATTGATTATGACAAAAGTCCACTAAAGTATACACTGTATACTGTACATACATGGAGTAACCCTGTAAGTTGGGGCTTTGATCGGATCGGAAGATCGGAGCGACACCCTAGCACTTGTGATTGGTATTGGCAAAAAAAAATTGGCAGAATTTTTTCTTTTTTAATGCCAAAAAATTTTGGGCTATCAAATGCTATAAAAAAATTCGTAGCTGGGATTATTTTGTCATTTGAAGTTGTTATGGACCATGTTTGTTGATATTTAGTGCCTTTTTATGACTTTGAAATTATTAATATTGGTCTAAGAGAAGAGGCAAAACATGCGGGCTGCCATCTTGGATTTTAGTGCATGCCTACATTATAATATTCATTTAATTAAATTGAAATATAAGTTTGTGAATTGCATATTCTTTTGTTCTTTATTTCAAAATAACAGTGTGAAATTTAATTTTGAAATACCCGAAAATTGAATTTCCAAACCCGGGTTTCGGCGCGACGGTCGGGGACCGGGCGGGGAACCGTTTTGACTCAGGCCTAATGACAACTGAGGGCTCGGAAACCACCACCCCCTCACAAGACTGTGTTGCTTTCTCTCTTTAGTCTTTTACATGTGTACATGTATGTTTGTCACTCATGCAAGGTGGAAACATTGTACCATAGTGGCTACACTCTTCTTCACTTTGGTTTTAAATTTTATTTGATTAATGCCCACTTTGTATAGGCCCTAGATTATTCTTATGCCACTATTTTACGATATACAGTACCGGTATACAGGTAGCTGAATTTTGTCCATTTTCATGCTGCTTTACAACTTTCACAAATGGGATACAGTTTCAAGACCATAAACAAGGTGATTTTTACAATAGCACGTCGTAAGTATTGTTTTTTTTTTTCTTCATATAATATATCAATAATTTACTGGCATCTTTGAAAGCAGAGTTGCCCTGTACATTGGTTTTTAAAGTAAGTATACAATCTGACTAAAAACAGCACATGTGAAAAGAAATACTTACATCTAATTCCCCATCTTCCCCTTCGTCTTCCTCTTGAAATTCACCATCATCATCATCATCCTTCAACTCTCCATCACCTTCAGATTCCACAAGCCCTGCATCTTCCTTTTGCTGATCATCCACCTTTTCCTCCTCAACTACAGAATCTTTCTTTTCCTCCTCTTCCTCCTCTTCATCTGCCTGCTCTCCTGATGGTTCCTGGTGATAAGGTTGTGCATGGTCATCAACATCTTCCTCAAAGTCCAGCTCATCACCATGATCCTCTATGTGATGCACTTCAACCACTGCTGCAGCTGAACGCTCACGGTACTTTCGGGATGTTTTTAAAGGCTGTGTTGGCACTGTCAAATCTAAATGGTCATCATCATCATCATAAGCATCACCTCTATGGCGATCTTTATGCACTTCTTGCTCATGATCATCTTGATCAGGCTGAAGTCTATCATCCTCCTTCTGAGTTCTTGAATCAACATCCTCAGTACTTTGGTCACCTTGCTTGTTATCATTATCATCTTCTTCATCACCTGAAAGTTTTGATAACCTATAACTACCATCATCTCCTTCTTGGAATAATTGCTCTCCATCTCGGTATTTCTCTTCGGCTTCTTCATCTTGAAGTTCTTGAGCAGATTGTTCTGCACCAGAAGATGTACTAACTCCTGTCCTTTGATCATAAGAATAGTCTTCCTGCCCGTAGCATGGCACAGTCGGTGATTTCACTGTTTCGTCAAGCTCCTCGCTTGATTCGGCAACATCAGCACTGGAAGTGGGCGCTTCATCGTCTACTCCCCTATCGAACATGTCAGACTCCTCGTCTCTACTCTCTGAAAACTCCACTCCCTCGCTGTCTTGTGTCATTAATGGTTCACTCTCCTCCGCGCTCTCTGCTGTACTTGTCATTGGACTCGCTGGTGTTGCAAGTTCTACCACGCTACTCTCCTCCTCTCCTTCACGCTCTAGTCTTTCGCTCTGTAACCTGACAGAGGACTCGGTCTCTGAGGGAGTAGCATAATCAAACTCTGCTGCCTCACTCCCACTGTGCGCAGTTCCAGGACTTTCAGGTGGAGAGCCAGCCGGGTGAAAGGGAACCCCTCCTTCTACTCCCTTGCCTCCCGACTCTGAAAATCCACTCATTTGATGGAAGTCTTCATGGCAACTGTAAAACATGTCTCCTTCCCTTGCAGATTTTTCACCAACATCTTCTTGATAATCGTTCCCTGATGTATAATCCATCTCTTCTTCTTCCTCTGGCTCTTCCTCCTCCTCCTCAGTTCCTTGGACAATTCTTCCATTCTCTCCATCATCAAACTGATGATCAGTGTTCCTTACTGTTAACGATCCATCTTCTGTGATAAGAGGTTCCATACCGTCCTGCGAGATTCTATCATCTTCACTTTCGGAATCCATGCTTGTACTGAACTCATTGTCATCCATGATTTCTGGAAGTAGACTCTATTCTGAAGAAGAAAAAGAAGGAAGAAATTAAGAACATTCTATTTGTACGGCATAAATTAACATGATGATGATGAAGTTGAACTATGAATATTGAATGATCGTCTTAACTCTTATCTTGTGAGCAGTGGTTGGACACACAATTCACCACAACAGCAAAACAAACCCTGCCAATTTCACATCAGCTGCAGCAGCTTCAAACATCTCATTCTCAGGCTCTGGCAGCAGTGGCACTATACATCGTCATTTAGAATACATCTGATCATGTATGCACTGGCAGTTGCGCTGATCTGCCTGTTCACAGCATTGCACAACGCGGATTGACAATGCACTGCTGCTCCTCCTGTGCTACTAGGCCCACACCATTTCAATCACACACAAGCACTCGCAAACTGCAAAGAGACCGTCGAAAATGTCATCTAAATTCCGTCTTTGTCTACGATCTATGAGAAATTGAGTGCATTAGTTACATAAAATATTTATCAAATAACATGACTTACAGTATAAGAACTCTCTAAAATCAACGAATAGATGTTAAAAACGAGTCATATTCGTAATTCACATCCTCATCTTGACATTTTGCCTGGCTTTACATTGACTACTCAATAATTCGGCCACAGTTTTATTCGTCCTATACAAAAATCTGGATCGCCCTCCAAGATATACATTTACATAGATTCAGGTTTCATGAAAATGTGTTGTGCTCATTTCGCAAAAATGTTGAAGAAACTTGTCAGCATGTTTTCTTTGAATGTACGATGGAGGAAGTCTGGGGTAAATGTGCAGATAGACTTGATATATCAATTCTGAAGAAATTATCCTGGAAAGAAATTCATATATGAATAGATGACAGTACCATAAAAACAAAGCAATTATTGAACCATATTTTGATTTTGATTAAATATATGATTTCCACAGTAGAGAGATGGGAAACCCTCCAAAAGCAAAAGAAATAGAAATAGAAATACTGGAAGAAAAAAAATAAAGACAAATTTTACAGTGGAAAGGGATACTCTTTCAATTTATTTAGCGAAATGGGATGTCTTGGAAAGTTTTGAATAAATGTTGTTTGTTTTTTCTTTTTTCTTTCCATGTCCCTCTTTTCTTCTCTATTGTGTGTGGGTTTTTTTCGTCCATGTTATAGGGTGTTTAGTGGGGCGGGGAGGAGGTGGGGGGG
>BEXV01002168.1:63230-73849 GCA_003118195.1 Hemicentrotus pulcherrimus | reverse complement strand
CAGGGAGTGGAGATTGTGCACACTTTGTGTGCAGGCAAGCACTGAATCCAATGACCGGGGTAATAGTATATTTGTAAAGCGCTTAGAGACATTTGTATTAAGCGCTATATAAGTTAAATTATTATAAATTATTATTATTATTTAAATAAAGTGTCAAAGCGAGTGAGCGGAGTGAGAAAGCTTTCACTCCGGGACGGAAGAGGCAAAATCTCTCGTCAAAGCAGTTATTGTAATAGCGTCTTTTTCAAGATGGTTGAAATGGGCCTTCAAACACGCCCTTTAGGTACTGCAAAGAGACACTTCTTTGGCTATGTCTGTCAGAGGCGGCGATCCTTGGGAGACGGGGGAACGTCCTTCTCTCAATTTAAACCAATACATAGGCCTACATAAAGGGAAATGTCATTACAAATATAACATAATCAAACTAGATATAAAATAGTAGAAATAGAATAAATACAAGATAAACTATCACTACCTCATTGACAGGATCAAATCAATTCAATCAAATATCAACATCCAAATATCATCCATGATATGGTCTGACACAGGCGGATTACATCGATCTAGTCGAAACTTACAATCGAGAAATTGTACTAAATAACGCCGATCAGTTGGCTTCTTGCAACAGAAACTTGCAATAAATTGCTACTGATAAATTTGCTACTGATGTTTGCAATCTATTGCAACTCAACTATCTGGCAAACGTAACACTTCAAACATAAACAAATCTAAATAATACGGCAACATTTTAATTTAAAGTTTTCTGAATATTAACGTTAACAAATCGAGTGGACACATTTCGCCAATCACAGACTCATATCGCCGATCTAGGAGACACTTATCGCCGGTGGAATGCGGCGATATGTGTCTCTAAGACGCACATCGCCTGGCGATATGCGTCTGTACAGACGTGATTTCGATAAGACACATAACGCCACGACACCGGCAGTCTCTTTCCAAAATTATTAATTTATTGAATTGTTTCTAAAAAAGAAAAGAAAAAGAATATAGGGTCTAAACAGAAAATAGGCAGAAGGAACGGGGATGGAAGGAGAAAGAATCCTAAAAATAGCCATTTATGACATGAAATTGTACATATGTATATATATTTATAAATAATTCATAAAATAGTGAGTGGCAAAAATAGTCAAATGTGACTGATTGCCAAACAAAATCAAATCAAGAAGAAGAAGAAATTATTGTATGTATATAATAGGCGCGCGCAAGGTCTATTTCTCTATGGGCTTGTTTGTACATGCACGACTTCCTGTCAAGCATTCTAAAATGTCATAGACAAATGTCATTTTCTCTGGACGAATCTGTCATCATATATTCTTCCATAAGTCCACTATATTTCAAAGTACAATTGAGGCATTAAATTATCGACACTAAACGCTTATTATGGGTGCAAATCAAAGCGAACAGCAAGTTTCGAGGTATGATGCCCCCATCGAGTCGACGACTGGTTCGACGCCTGCAGCTGCGGCAGCGGAAGGAGGCAGCATACCGTATACGTTCTACTCTGTGGACAGGAACGCAGCTCCAGCTCCGAAAGGTGAAACCAGAATCCATATTCAATAATTACAACAATATTTCCATGTTCTAATATTATGTGACCCCACCCCTTGTATGTGTTGCCTTGCTGATTGGTTCGACATAATGAGGCAAGTTAAAATTATAAAAACTCTTAATTTAATTGAGACCATGGAATGCATTTTCAACAAGGTCANGGGTGGGGAAGAGGGGGATTTTTGTATCAAACTCAGTAGCTTTAAATAAAGTGTCAAAGCGAGTGAGCGGAGTGAGAAAGCTTTCACTCCGGGACGGAAGAGGCAAAATCTCTCGTCAAAGCAGTTATTGTAATAGCGTTTTTTTCAAGATGGTCGCAATGGGCCTTCAAACACGCCCTTTAGGTACTGCAAAGAGACACTTCGTTGGCTATGTCTGTCAGAGGCGGAGATCCTTGGGAGACGGGGGAACGTCCTTCTCTCAATTTAAACCAATAAATAGGCCTACATAAACTTAAGGGAAATGTCATTACAAATATAACATAATCAAACTAGATATAAAATAGTAGAAATAGAAAAAATACAAGATAAACTATCCCTACCTCATTGACAGGATCAAATCAATTCAATCAAATATCAACATCCAAATATATATTATCCATGATATGGTCTGACACATGCGGATTACATCGATCTAGTCGAAACTTACAAACGATCAGTTGGCTTCTTGCAACAGAAACTTGCAATAAATTGCTACTGATAAATTTGCTACTGATATTTGCATTCTATTGCAACTCAACTATCTGGCAGACGTAACACTTCAAACATAAACAAATCTAAATAATACGGCAACATTTTAATTTAAAGTTTTCTGAATATTAACGTTCACAAATCGAGTGGACACTTTTCGCCAATCGCAGACTCATATCGCCGATCTAGGAGACACTTATCGCCGGTGGAATGCGGCGATATGTGTCTGTAAGACCAACGTCGCCTGGCGATATGCGTCTGTACAGACGTGATTTCGATAAGACACAATACGCCACGACACCGGGACACTGTGCTATATGCTCTTGACTCGCAAACGAGAGGACCCGGGTTTGATTCTCGCTCGGTGCTTGCTTCATTGGACAAGGTGTCTTATCCACATGTCTACCTCTCCATGCCACTGTGTATAAGCAATGGGTACCTGGCAATGCCGAGGGAGTAATAATTGTCGAGCCCACACTAAGAGCAGTTTGTATGATGTGGTTACCTTGGCTGTAAAATTGGACCATTAAATCAACCCTTATACTCACTGTGTAATAGACAATTATAATTATGTGCTCTTATATTTTCCTTATTGTCAATGTAAGTTTAGTTTTCCGAATGAGATAAAGTGATATAGTCTCAATAAACGTGAACAAAGTTAATTTATAAGCAATCCCATGCTTTTAGAATAGAACAGTAGAAACAATCAGAAAGTTGAATACAAACCTGTTGTAGATGAAATAATCCATATCAGAGTCAAAGGCAGGACAATCCTAGCCCATCCAAGTACTGAATCCCCATACATTGTCAATATCACAGAAACACAAAAGCTTTAATAGAGAGTATGATGCAGTTCATCTATTTCCTTCTATGTACACATTGCAAATAGATTGCGCTCGGAGTTATATCCATTAACACCACTTATCAGAGGGTGGGGTGCGTAAATGTATGAGAGCTACAGATGTATGATAAGGTGTACCGCGCGAAGTGAAATAAATCATAGTTTCGATGATAGGTCTGTGGTAGAACGGTAAATATGTTTCTCTTTGTGAAACAGTCAGGTGATACGTGGACAAAAGAACACCCAAACAGGTTGTTGTCATCGTCAGAAAATTCCTCAATCAAGGTCATATTTCCACACCATGACGCGGGAAAGCCAAGTATAGGACTTATTTGTACGAAGTTACTTCCGCTTTCCATACTCATCGTTTTCTAAAAAGGGTGCTCATGAAGTAAAATCCCAACATCGACGCCGCAGCTGAAATACCAAATACATCAACGTGTCATAACGAAGATTGATACTTTGAATAAAACTATCCATGTCTATGAAATGAGTATCAACGTGCAGTTTCCAAAGTTCTATTGCACAGTTTAATTCAATATCCATGGAAATGCTTTCTGTACCCTAGTACGATCAAAGCATCTACACGTGATAGTTATTCTGCTTTCTTTCAAACGATGTCATTTCATCACCTTCTTTAAATGCTTGTGTCATTTCATATTAAAAAAAATATCATGCATGAATGTGAATATAGATGAAAAACCAAAACATTCATCTATGGTCTATAATAAATTGATGATAACAAAAATATGAAGATATAGTACTAACTATTGTCAATTTCATCGATACTTTTGTTGAAATTGATTGATCCAAACCATCCACCAGTCCTCCAATTAGTCGCATGTTTGCTGTATCTTATATTTCATAGCTGCGATTGATATCAATCGCAAATAAGTTGCGATTAATATTAAAGGTATTACAAAGTTTTGGGACATTTTGAAAAATGGGTGGATAGTGAATCTTTACAATTTTCATATATTTAGATGCCCCTGTGGATGTATTAAAAGCACTAACAATTTTAGCCCTTAAAACTCTTCTGCTTTCGAGAAAAATTGAATATTAAGATTTACCGGTGCTCCCGGTAAATTTTGATAAATTTCAAACTAGCTCCTACGCCCGTACAATGGTAGATGCGATCGTGGAAATCTCAGAATATGTAGTTATGGTATATAATTTCCAAACGTGAATAGCTTATCGGTCGATTTGTGTCAAGAAATATTGTTTCATAGCTTAATTAATATCTTGACCTTGAGAGGGAGCTATACAGCATATAATGTTTATTATTTATAATTACATGACTTTAGAGTCGATTTCGACCGCGACAAAGACCAGTGAATATTGTAGGATCACATATGCTTCCAATAATGTTCATTTGAACCAAATTCACGACCTCATACCAAAACGTTGTATTACCTTTAACTCTTTATAAGACGGGGCCCTGATGGTACTTGTTGAGGACTAGTCACTGAATACAAATATACATAAGCGTAGTCTTCGACTTAACAATATATCATTATGATCTATGAAGAACTGTATCATATCTGGTATTCCAGGACACTGTGTAGCGCTCTATTTTCACAAACAGTCGTGTTAATTGCTTGTTACGGATATAATAAATGGCTGCAATTTGGACAGAAACGGCTTTTATTTCCTGCATTGGATCATACGGCTCGTGTAATAACATATTTACTGTATCAGTAATTACTATACTCGTGTTGTTTTCCCACTGNATAACACTTTTTTGAAGAAGATTTCATATGCAGAGGTCCAAGGTACATATTTTCTTAATGTTTATCATGTGTCTTTTAATTCTAAATGCCAATTGTATAGTGCATGCGATTCTTACAAAAAAAGGATTTAACTTAATAGCGTCAGGGCAGTATCATCTTATCGTATACCTGTAGAATGTATCTTCAGCGTACGATGTCATAGGCCATCATTCAGTCTAGGTCAATACTAACTCCGGGAAGCTCCGATGCCGAAGTCGTTGGAGCTTGGGTGGTGCATCAAAAAATATCCCAACAGCGGGTTGGGTGACATTATCTCAAAATATGCAAAGGGAGTAATTACAATTTTGACTTACCGGTACTAGGTTGCCTGACTCCTCTGGCTAGCTAGGCATCTACATGTATCTGGCAACTTGAAATTATAATTTGATGAAGTCTTTGATGGGAAAAAGGAGATGATTCTTCGTCCTATCCCGACGATTCTTCCATGTTGTATCGTTGATTCAACCGGCGAAGAGAAAGTAGGCACTACCGCGCATTCGTACGTTCTCTTCGCCATGTTGAGTCGACGTTACAAAATGGAAGAATCAACTACATGTATGCATGAGATTTTCATGACTCGGTAATTCACTGTACTAAGACTAGAATTTTTGTTCTCCCTTTTTTTGTTTGTACAAAATAATCAATGATATACTCCATGTTCTTCTTTCCTGTAATAAATCCTTGCATAAAAATTCCCTCTGTAGATAACAGAGTGCAGGCCTTAGCCAAGCAGCAGCAGGGAAGGTCCACACCCCCAAAGGGCTCACCCCAGAGAAGTCCTAAGGTGGGGTCAGCGGATCACAAGATTGTGACAGTGTCGGCAGGGACTCAGGGAGCCGACCAGTCGTTGTCTTTTGAGATTCAGAAGATGAGAGATATCCCAACGTTCATGCCCATTCTGAAAGGCACCCACAGCGTCGCACAGGTGGAGGACCCCAACCAGATGGAGAAAATGGATCACAGGTGATGATGATGATGGTGATTGTGGTGGGGATGGTTATGATGATGATAATGGTGATGGTAGTGGGGCATGGGGATGGTGATGGTGGTGATCAGATGGTGATGGTTATGACGATGACAGTGATGGTGATGATAATGGTGATATTTGTAGATAAGAAGTGAAAGATTTTAAAGATGATGATGATGGTGATGGTGATGATGATGTTAGTGGTGATGATGATGCTGATAATGACAATGATGATGGTGATGACAGTGATGATGATATTTGTACATAAAAGTCAAAGAGATGTTAAAGATGATGATGATGATGATGATGATGAGTTAATGAAATATTTATTGATAGAATTGCAAAATGTCAAACAAAAAATAATTTCTGTGTCTCTCGTTTCAGCATGCCACGTGCCCCTTTAAGTGTAGTTATACATTCTTTTCTCCACGATTCTTGAATATTTGTAGACAGTTGCTCCTGCTGTGTTTGCGATACCAGCATCATCTCCGGCAATGCTCTGAGGCAGTGACCTTTGACCAGAATGCTCTGACAGGGAGGATCAAAGAGGTAAGATATTCTTGTAAAATAAATGTTGTATACTTATTTCTAAGCAGGTCATGTGACCAATCTTTCTAAACTGACCCAGGGAATGATTTTCCTCTAATTTTTTTATTAGCAATTTCAGCTGATGGATAAATATTTCAATAGAAATTCTGTACATTTCTATGGAAGAAAACTGCTACACAAAAGATATTTTGTGTAGCAGTCATGCAAAAATGCATAGCAAATTGCGATGCCATACCAGGAAAATTATTCCCTGCTGACCTAATTTGCATAATTTGCCATTAAATGTGGCAACCCTTAACAGAATCTTATACCGTAACTATTTTACCTTGTATAACTCATATAAACGTCCAGCATGGTTTAAACTGGCTCATAATTCAATTATATTTGTGTATACATGTTCAAATCATCTTTATCTAAGATATATATGCGAATTTGACTTGGCTTCAAACTTTTCACTTTCTGTGATTGTACACAGTTCATGGCTAAGTCAATGCATAGCTCGCCTAACAAACACATGCTACAATTCATTAAGGATCATCCTTTGCATGCCCAACATATTCAAACACAAGAAACTATCATTAAATGCCATTGCCATACATATGGAAGTTAAACATAACATTTCACTAATATCTAGTAATTGTACACTTACAACATTGGGTTTATCGAGCGGTGATTCTCAGGATCATGTGTGTGCATACTAACACATGTGTTACTGCAGTGAAGTTTACAGCTCCCGCTAGCTGCAAACTGAAATATCTCTAAGTAGCTTCTTGCTTCTGACGTCAGCTGACACCGTACACTAGTAATGACAATTTACAAAGGGTTCGTGTAAGTTCAAGTTCAAGTTCAGTGTTGATTCAATTCCCTAAAAACGGTAACATAAAAAAACTACTTTTACATAATTGTTATTAACATGGTACAATATTGACAGTAAAACAAATAGGAATTTGGTTGCTGTATAAAAACCCTAGACAGTTTGTTTGGACAGCCACCAAAAACAGTAAAACTAGTAAATGAATCATACATAATGATGTATATGATATTTGAATAAACAATAGCAACAACAACAAATCCAGCAGACATAGTAAAGCGCTCATGTCTGTCGGATTTGACACTCCTGGTGCTCCATAATTATTACCCTGGGTAAAAGCATGATTGCCATAATGGTGCTCTGGTATTTCAAGGAATGGATTCCTGCTAGGTACCTAAACTTGGGTCAAGTGTGGCAAATGTACTATTGTAGGTTGCCAAAAGACATTAGTGCCCCATGAACCACGTGATCCACAGTCCAGTGGCTTATCCATTATAGACCACAGCACCTCCATAAGGCATGTTATTATTAATGTTTTTAATCGATTACTATTTTGTTTTTACTTTCATTAGGTGGATGCCATCATACACAGTATAATGCAATCAATGGCTGAGCGGCAGAAGCGATTCGCCAAGCATGCCGAACAGATACAGAAGATCAACGAAATGTCAGGAACTTTGAAACGTGTTCAGATGAGTGTAGATCAGCTAATCCCCCTCATGGACCGTCTGAACAGTGTCTTGCCGGATGCAGAGAGACTGGAGCCCTTTACGATGCGCCCATCAGGACCTAGGACTTGACTCTCCATTTTGACAAAGAGTGAAAGGGAGTGTGTCATGACGAGACTATGTGTCTTTCCCGTGACCCTACCCAGGGCCAATCGGGTATAATACGACTACGGACGACGCAACCGCAGCATTCACGTGCGTGCAACATACGCAAAACCGAAGCGTGAAGAGAACTTTGGTCTGTTTCGTGAACGCTAGCGCACTGATCCAGTTAATTACGTCCATTCGTTTACGTGCAGTTGTTCAAAAGAAGACGTAGATGGCGACAACCAGTAGTTCCCATGATACACTCCATTTAATGCTGGATGATGAAATATCATGAACCTGTAAGAGTATTACATACTAAGCTAGAAGGAACCTCAACCTGGGTGTACTTTAAAGGCTCTCACGCGTAGAATGCACAATATATCCCTTGGGCGCTGCCATATTGTGTACGCCGTGCGTTCAGTGCAAAACGCACACATACCTACGTGTATTGTTTCTCGGACACTGCGCATTTACCCGCCTGGTTAGAATGCACGAACCTTACCCGAAGCTAAACCTTCGGCCCTGACCGGAGTCACGAAGTGGCCGACTGGTTCACCGTAGTATCTATCTTCCTGCTTTCAGTGTTTTTCTTCGCGGAGCTGCTTGTCTAGTATAGGGGGCACTTCGCTACACACACGTACACACGTACGTAGCGCCTGTGATAGCTAGCATACACAGAGTGCTGTACTGTCAATTGCAACAGTACACACAGATCCGAGGTTGATGCGAAGCAAAATGTTCTTACTGTCAATCGTGGCTAGCAATTTTGCTGCGTACCGCACACTTGCGTTAAGTTCGCAAATACATGTAGGTGTATCAGCTAAATAGTGAAAGTCTTTAAAAAGAAAAGGTTTCCCAGTGCAGGAGGTCATAATTCACTAACACCAGACTTGGTTGAAACCCCATTGATGGGTGTACAAGTTTTGCACACAGCAAACCCCTTGTCCCATCAAGAAGTACCCCTTAGTCCCTCGGAGAGTCTAAGGGTGAGGGAAATGTAAGAAAAAGACTTTTCCATATGTGGCACGATCAGTGAAAAATGCAGAGCTTTACATAGAACTGAAGGCTAATCCTGGTGATTGGCAAAAGCTTCATATTCAAAGGGTTAACACACGATCGTTATTTCCAGACTTTTAAGAACTTTTTCTGCAAAATATGAACTCTTTATGCCTAAAATGAGCTCTAAAAGGGAAAATGTTTGTTATTCATTTATATTTGTATCCTATGTTAATTCAGCTTTCCACAGATATCAATTTATATTTTCATCAGAAAGGGTCTTTAAATGATATTTGTTTTCTTTTTTCCATTTTGTATTTTGAGTGTGTGAAGATCGCACTGGATGGGGAGAGACTTGTTTCCTGTAAAAACATCCATTACGTGTAGTTCTATCTGGCAATTAGAAGAAGAAAAAAAAAATGATTAGTATGTTTACAACACTGCACTTATGTCTAATCCTTGGTCCCTCGCAGTATGTTGGTGACTGAATATGATTCACAGTTTATCATTAGCACCCCATTAAAAGCCCTACTGCACTACTTGCTCCCCCTGTATATCAAATCATGCCTAAGCGGTGACCATTGGTCCCCATGATCCTCTTTTTCTTATAATTGAGAGCTGTGTTGATGAGATAACCACCTGTCAGTGACCACGCTGGGAGGTCTAATACCTCCTGTCCAAAGAAGTGCAGACAGGCTTTGAATTATGTTTTCTGTAACTCAAGGATGAAAGGGGGACAAGTTGAAATAAGTAGGGTATTTGTTGAACACATTACCTGTAGATGTAAGCTTTGACTTTGAATATATATGTCCATTTTTCACATACATGTATTTAACAAATTGCAAAACTCGGTACGGTAAGGGTATGAACAATTTAATTGTTAACTGTAGTGTAAATTACTATATAATATATTTCATGTACTGTATGCAGTGCATATAAATGAAAAGTGTATCCAACTTTGGTAGCTTCTAATTTAAGAGTTATAACTTTTGTGACTTTGAATCATATTTCATTGTAAAAAAAATAATAAAAAAAATAAATAATAATACCATGTCTAATGATACCATTTTCATAATTGTGCTACCAAGGATGACTAAACAGCAGACTTTTCAACAACAAAAATTGTCAAAATCCCCTTGCTCCTAGTTTGGGATGAAGTAGTGAATGTGGGTCAAAAGCTATTAAGTGTGTGTTATATCATTCCAAGAACAATTGCTCATTTATTTACATTGAGTTATGAGTATTAGGCATTTGGAGAAAAATGGTGTTAATATCAACTCAAAATCAAGAAAAAATTATGAATTCTCTTCGTTGGGGATGTATCATAATACAAACTCACTGTAATTATTTCTTAAAGCAGAACTTCACTACTTGTAGCTACTTGAGCCCTCTATATAGCCAACAATGCCTAAGTGGTACCCGTTGATCCCCAATGGCCCCCTTTTTCTTATGTTAATTTAGAGCTGATTTGATTTGATAACTACCTGCTAGTGACCACGCAGGGAGGTCTAATCCCCCCCGGCCAAACTAGTGCAGAAAGGCTCTAAAGGGAAATGCAACTCACAATATGTTAATATTTCTAAACCTCAGAATACTGCTTTGGAGTACACCCC
>BEXV01002167.1:10485-28496 GCA_003118195.1 Hemicentrotus pulcherrimus | reverse complement strand
GGGGGGGGGGGGGGTAGAATGCGAGATCAGTAACGAAGTCTTGATACACTCGAAAGAGATCATGTGAAATATTTCGAATTCAAATTACATGGGAGGAAGAAGGGAGATGGACCACTCAAGCTAGCTTTTTGTTCTGGAAATGACAGCATACAATCGTTTGAAATAGTTTGAGAATTTAGTGATTCCTTGTGTTTTCATGACACGTTGATTTGAAGAAAAAAAAAAGGGATTTGGAACATACCCAGGCATAAAACATGGATATCATGAGGCAAACCACTGTACTTGTATTCCTTAGAGACTTTACGTCTACTACCTCAGCATGGGGGATTTTTTTTATAAATTGGATTTAAAATCTCACCCTTAATGTGTAAAAAATCAAAACAATTTATGAGACCTTGTTGTATCATATGACATATTCTAGCACTTTGTGCAGAATCTTTAACTTGACACCGCCGCAAATAATGTTTCGCGTACCTTTTAACCCGGCAAACCGTCAAACCGACTCCAAACTAACTGATATCCGTCTACATGTTTGCTATTGAGGGTAATTCTTTTGGACTATTGTCGGTCTTGTATCGGTTTTGTCGGTATGACTTTGAGAGGAAGGATTTGTTTACGACCAAGTTCAAATACCATCACGATCGCAAAGTAGTGTTAGGTTGTCATGTAAATGATATATAAAGTGTTTATTACTAAGACAATTGAAAATCAAAAGCACAGTGGAGAAGGGGGGGGGGTGGGCATGGTTGTCGAATCATGTACCGTTCGAGCATGATTAACTGAGCAATAACATGTAAAAAAAATGTACTTCAAATAGATATTGAGTAAAACTGCTGAAGTAATTTATTCACCAAATTAGACAAAATAAAGTAAACTACATCCATAATAATTGTATACAAAAATAAAAGTAACAAAAGCATAATGGTAAGAGCTACATTTTTGTTATTGTTTTGAAAAAACGTGTTTCTAAATTAAATTGATCCACTCAGATGGGTAATATTGCGCATTCTCTTTAATACAGTCGCCATGATCAACCTGCAGAACCAACCGGAAAAAGAAGATCGATTTCCGAGCTAGAATTTAACTGTTTAATATGTTTACTTCATAGTCACATAGTGTGGAAGTCACCATAAATTCTAGCGAGCTCTTTAAATGAAATTGTAGCACTATTCCTAACAAATATAGACATATAAATAGAGATTGAATCAGAAAAGGGACCTTCCAGAAATGTATCTAAACCTGTCATGCGGGAAAGGTTACACCTGCACCGTATGAAGCTAAGAGTAAATCATCAACTAAATGTATACTTTAAAACGTGAGAGAAATAAAGAGAGAAAGAAAGAAAGAAAGAGAGAGAGAGAGAGAGAGAGAGAGAGGCATAGTTCATGAAACAGTGAACTATTTCACCGATATTCGAGAATGATGATGATGACTGACCGCGATATGATTTCTAATCGATATGTGTTGGCGCCCATCGAATAGTGTTGCCATTAATAATCTAGGCTGAGCAACTGAACAGATGCACAATATGACACACAGCGCGATAGATCTACAGAATGTAGATCCATCATAGAGTAACGCTCGAACGAACGAAGGGGCGAAAACAATAATGAATACAAATAAACAAAACAACAACAACAACTCATGCGACGACAAAAGACGGAAACAGGTCCGATGCACAAAAGCAAGACCTAAAAAACTAAAACCAGCGAAAATTCAAACAAACTGAAAACAATTCCCCACTCCTACTTTAAAATGCAGTGAAAAAAATGTAAATGAGCATAACGATTATTTTCTCTCATTTTGTTCATGTTTTCTTTTAAGATTTTGTTGACGTGCTTATCAAACTGTGTCGGCAATCATGAATACATATATATATATATATATATATATTTATTTATTTATTTTTTAATTTTTTAAATTTTTTAAATTTATTTATTTATTTATTTATTTATTTTTTTTTGGGGGGGGGGGCATACCGAATATCGCTTTGTATGTACTGCAAATATAATTTAACGTTACATGAAAATGTGTGAAAGTGACTTCTTGTACAGTTCAATAACATGTATGACCGTTTATTTATTTTGATCACTTACATGTACGTACACGCTACATCTGTGTATTCCCCAGGACAAACGTTGTCCGATGAAGCTACTGTTTTTTTGTTGGTTTTGCTTGTTTTTAATGATATGTACGCACGCACTGTCTACTCTTGTATTGTAGTACTCTGTCAATTGTATATTGTAACACATGCACAGTACAAGAGGGCTCGGAATATGCAATTGATTTAACTTTCTCTTTATAAGTGAATATGATTACTTAATTCTCTTCCTAATTTTGTCCTCAATTTATTATATTTTCTTTCCTATCACCGTTGTAAATGTAATTTTCATATTTTCAATAATATCTATAATGTTCTCTCAGTAACTTGTGTTTACTTTATTTGGGCGTTCCCAACAAAAGCTATGCTCTTTCGGGTTTTCGCCTCTTTCTGTTATCTGAATTATTTACGGTATACATACGTTGTGTTTCACATTTTACCGTTGAGAAGGAAATAAATGTTAACAAATTCAATTCAAGTCAATTCAACTCCGTGTCCTAACGATTTGGTCATGGTAGGGGTGTTTAGCGATTTTTTTTTTTGAGATTCGCTAAAAAGCGATATCGGGTAGGTTTGGAACGTTCACACGTCCGGGATAGGTTTGGGTCTGTGTATAACAGGGGTGATTCGCATGCACTCAATGGGTATGTAGGTCTTTAATATAGAACGCAATCAGAAACAAAAATACAAACAGGTATATAGACACAACCTTGCAATTAGAAAATGGACCTGTCAGTCCGTTCATCAAAAGCAAGTTTGTCTGGAAGGTTTCATCAATATCTTGACTATTTTACAGCAGGGAATAAAAAGCAAAACGGACGTAGACAATGTAAAAGAGAGATGATTCCCCCAATAAGACAAAATCTAAAGCAAAGCATGTAAGTCGATATGGTTTCTGATCTATCTTTTACCGGTCACTAACCGCTAATCTAAATTAAGCTCGATATTCTTGGTGTTTGTTACGTATGGTCTGTATTTGCAACAATCCCAATGAGAATTTCAAGGAAACGTAACTGAGACACCTCAAGCAAAATGAAAATTCAACATTTTATGTTCGGAGCGAGAAGGGCGTTAACACTATTTACTTCAACTAACATTTAATGTCCTTCTGGTTCTGAAAAGGTGAATTGAAAAATTGGCGTGCCGAGCCGTTTTTTTGAGTGAGCCAACCGAGTTAAATTCGCAATAGTTCAATGAACGTCAAGTTTCGTATACATTTTGTATGTTTTGGGCATGATATTCGTTGACAGCAAATTGCCCCTTACTATATACAATAAGAACATTTGAAAACAAAATATAGTCGATTATTGAAAGTGAAGTGTATTTGTTTTCTTTCTAACCTACATATCAATCGTAACTTACAGTCGAACACATTTGTTTGTGAAAGTTGATTCCACTGTCATTCAGATGTGGATACCGTTAATTTACAATTATTTATATCCAGGTTGTCATGGAATGTGTTTTGTTGTTTCTATTCACAGAAAACTTCGCTGTGACGCAGATTGCAAAGGAAAGTTAATCAAGCTCATCTCGACCAAAGATTCGACCAACCGCATTTGAGTGCCTTCATTATACCAACACGACATCCCAGGTCATTGGCATAGCAACATCGACAACCAACAACCAACAATCCACTGGAAATAACTGCAGTCTACGACTTCGTCCAGTTTATAAACGACATCGTTATTCAGTCTCCGGCATGCATCGGACGACGCGCTATTAGTTCAGAATGTGCCGCAGAGTTGAATGAGTCCTGATTTCGACCACGGCGTGTGCTCAGCGGCAAGTTATTTCATAAACTCGCATGAATAATAAAACCGAAGCAAGCATCCGTTTAAAGACATTGTTGTTTGCTCTAAAATTACATTTCCCAGGATAAGGCGACATTGGATGAGAAAGAAGAAACCATAAAAGTAGATGAATCGAGAATTTAATTTTGCAGAGCAGTGATTGTTGTATGTTTGCCGTAGCAGACGACTACCCAGCAGTGCCTCATGCCCTTATTCTACCGTGTTTCTCCCGCCGCAGTGACGCCGTCTGGACAGATTGCATTTTAAGGATTCATGATTTGACGAAGAGGAGCAAAGCAAAGCCGACATGGTAAGTCAAACAAAATTGAATCTTGAATTGTTAAGCCCCTACAGCACTTCGGTAAATGCTTTTCATATTTAGTAAAGCAATGATAAGAAACTCGCGTTTAAAACCTTCCGCAAAGTTTGGACACATTGTTAGACAATGCAAGATAATAAGCAAATGAAACATACCTAGTCGTCATGGTCGTCAGTTGTCTTTGAAACATGGAAAATCACAAAATTTATGATAGCAGTTAAATTGGCCAATACATGCTTTTGCATTTTCTTATATACCTATACGTCTCGAGATAATTAAAGATATTCAGATTTTATAGAAATGAAATGGCATGACAATTTTGTGGGAAGTTTGAAATTCAAGGAATTTCATTTTCTCCCAGGCATTGATTTGTTAACTAAAAACACAAATGCAGTATTTGATCGCCATTTCCCACTGAAATTAAGCTTTTTTTAAAAAAAATGCAAAACTGGTGAATATGTTAAAAGAGTATTTCAGCCCTGAAAGAACGAATAAAATGATAATCACATCACATAAACAATACCGTACAACACAAATTATTTTTAAGTCTTTTAATAGAACGAAGGAGAAAAGAAGAAGGATAGGAAGGACAAAAAAAAAAAGAAGAAGTAGAAGAAATAAAAGCAGGGAAAAAACCTTAAGCATTTGATTTGTCATGGATTCAACCCCTTACAAAACTGATATATTGTTATTATTAATAGTGATATTATCGTTAAGCCTACTCTCATTACAGTTAAGAAATGTTTTCTTTTATTCATTCTTTAAAAATGCTAATGTACTGAAACGAAGCCACCTCATAAAAGCAAACTTTCGAGTACCATTGTACATGTTGTATGTCATCTTCAGATTCATTCAATAATAATACAGACGGAATGAGTACGAGGTGATTTGCTAAATGAGTTGCTACTCGCACTATATAACCATGACAACAGCATCTATCACGTTACAGGCTCATTGGTTTGATTTAGTGTTATAGCAGGGAGTTATAGCTATAACCACTCCATCATAATAAAGCTAACAAACCTGAATGTTGTGTGATAATGTTGTGACATTGCTGGCTGTCGGGTAAAAGCATCAGTGCGGCCATCATGACCCATTAGTATCATTCTGATTATTTAATGACTTCATGTTATCCTAATAGATGGAGGAAGGTAACATGATACCTCGCTCATTCCTATCATTTCCGTCAATCAATACTGTACATGTCTTTAAATGTCTAGTGGGTGTTTCACTAAATATCCTAAGTTGAACTTATCTCTAAGTTGGGTTTAACAATTATGGAAAGCCGTTAGCATCTTTGAAAATATTTTTTAAAAGTTATTTTAAAAGGCTTATGAAATTGATTAAAATTATTCATATGTTTTGTCATCAAGGAGATTTCATGTTCTTAATGTGGAATGTATAAACAGTCTTAAATACTTGGATTTACACCTTTGAATTTATTTTATTATTAAGGCTACAAATAGCTCTTCATAATTTTAAAGTCCAAACTAGAGTTAAATTCGACTTTGGATCTTTGTGAAACACCCCCAGAGGTTGAAATCCACTCTGCTAGGAGTTATATTTAACATCACTTCGTTTGACATGGTAATTCACACTCAAAGGATTGGCATAGAGTAATTCAACAACTGCTTTATACTAAATTCCAATATCATTTAGAATCGGTTCAACTCGAAAACGAAATGATCCTTACAGAGTTTAGGTAACTTTGCCTCAGATTCTTAAAAAAAATCCTTGATTTAGCTCATGCTGCAATCATAATTATAAACCTTTATGTCATACATGAATCCCACGACTTTTATAAGCCAATCGCTTGTCTGAATATCAAGATATCTATAATTGGAATTAGAAATGTTATACCACTACTCTCTATAGGGGAAAATGAGTATGGTAAAAGCAGTCAGATATTTTGAGGCACTTCATGATCATTTTGAAGCGCACTTTGTTTAGGGCTTCAATTTTTCACCATATCACAGACACTGATAACATGTATGGCCATGCATCTCAGATTTAAAGAAGGGTATGTTTTTTTTATCATTTCACATCAGCAACACGCGCTATATGGAGTTGAATTGGTAGAGGGATCGTTTGAAAATCATATCAGTCCCAATATTGTGAACTTTCAACAAGTTATTATCAAAGGAAAACGAGCGAGATATAATTCATAATTCATGGGCGATTTGTAAATAGCCATTGACGGATCTGCGTTCATATGTTTCATTGATGCTAAGAGCTAAGAGCACTACTTCCATAACCTATAAATCAATTTCCTTTAATGGATCTATTTTACCTATTCTAATTATTCTTCTTCTTCGTATTTGTACTGTGTATAGCGTCACCATTATCGTTAATAGAGTACCGAAGCTGTGGCATCACAAAAATCTATTCTTAGAATTTCTCAATGTTTTCTTCATTTTCCGAAAGAGCATAGAAAATAATGTCCAAATGTCGAAAACTAGTTGAAAATGTTAAGTATTGGCTGAGATATGATCATCTGAATGAAAATATTTCCTATAGGAGCTCAGGGTTTACCGCTCTGGTTCCTTTTGCTATGAACCAGAGCAATATAAAACTGAGCTCCTTTAGGAAATCTTTTCATTCAGATGACCATATCTCAGCCAGTACTTAACCTTTTTAACTGGTTTTTCGACATTTGGACATATTTTCTTATGCTCTTTCGGAAAATGAAGAGAAAATTGAGAAATTATAACCTCGAGTATGCAAATATATCCTACAAACATGTATTTTAAAGTTGTGGGCAGGATAAAACCTATACCTATTAATAGAATTTCGAGTCTTGCCTATACATCAGTTCCAATGATTGTTGTTATCATATACATCTGTTTACTTTGTATGAATACTTTCAAACTGTGAGTTATAGGCGAAGATAAATGTGTAAGGAATCACATTTTTTTCGAGTGTTGTAATAATAATGTAATTACTTGTAAAGCGCAATACATTTATGGATATATCGTACTGCGCTGCAAGAGCTTCTAAATGCCATGCTATACATAC
The DNA here is from genome assembly GCA_003118195.1 of Hemicentrotus pulcherrimus. NCBI lineage: Eukaryota > Metazoa > Echinodermata > Echinoidea > Camarodonta > Strongylocentrotidae > Hemicentrotus > Hemicentrotus pulcherrimus. The sequence goes on along the minus strand of BEXV01002167.1, from coordinate 21,271 downwards.
TACATGGACAATGCTTTGGAACATCATTGCATCATTGAACTTGATAAAAATCATTTATGCTTCATATAAGACAAAAAATGAACAAATTTATGTTCCAGAAATTGTGTGGGCATTAGCTTTTCCAAGTTATAGCTCTATTTCATAGCTCAACACCATATTTCTCATAAATTGTTCACGATTATCTGGGCCTATAGGATAAACAGAGCCATTATGATAATGGCTCTGAATGGAGCAATCCACAAATCTTCTTTTTTTAACAATGACTTTATTTTTTTGTTCATGTGTATGGAAATATGTTATAATACAGAAAATAAGACCAAACCAAACCAAAACAACACCCTGAACAGACAATATTCATGAATCCTTTAGCCAATATATCTTGACCACGGTCTAACCTCATCCATGAACCACAAACATTTATTCTCAATTCGGTCCAGACAGACAGCCAATCTAAAATGTTATATTGAAATCGTGATGTCGAGTTGAATGATGTTCAGAATCATTGTGTATAGCATTCAGATTATTTTGTTGGTTTGAATTTAGTATCTAAAAGTGGATGGATGGTGGGTGATTCACGGCAAGGGAATGGAATGGATGTGGAGTTAAAATAGATCCATGGATTGCATTATTGCATTCATTTTAGGCTGTATGCTAACAGTGTTAGTTCATCTGTTTATCAGTGGAAGTTCCTTAAATATTTTGTCCATGTGCATCATCAAATTTACGAAAATATACTCGTAAAAATTTAAAAGAATATCATAAAACAACAGAGGAAGAGAAAGAGAGAGAGAGAGAGAGAGAGAGAGAGAGAGAGAGAGAGAGGGAGAGCGGCAGACTTAGAACTAGAAAGACAGATAAAGAAAGAGAGACATACATGCAGAGACAAAGACAGAGACACAGAGAGAGACGGAAAGATACATACACAGACATAGACACATACAGAGGGAGAGAGAGATAGAAAGAGAGAGAGAGAGAGGGGACAAGAGAGAGAGAGAGAAGGAGAGAGAGAGAGAGAAGGAGAGAGAGAGAGAAGGAGTGAGAGAGAGAGAGAGAAAGAGGGGAGGGGGACTGATGAGCGGAAAAAGAGACGGACAGAGAGAAAGCGAGAGGAAAGGGATGTGAGTGACACAAATTGAATTTAATAGAAGGCACCTTCATAAAATGAATGTTTTAACGATTAGCAACTCAAACAATAAGAAAGATCATTAACTAAGATTGAGAAAGCTGAATAAAAGAAAAAAAAACAACAATAACATGAAAATAAGAAGAAAATCTAAGCTCGTTTATTCTTACAGAGTGGGTTTACCTTTATAATATATATATATTTGACCCGTCTTTGTAAAATACTGCCTGTGAATGAAGCTGGCTTCCATGAGTGCATCTGATGGTTTTAAAAATGGACCTCTTTACTCATCTCATTCTTATTCATTCGTGTATTCATGGACACGGATATTACGGATGTATTCCTGATGAAATCAAGAGTGAAGGTGGCCTCGAATAAGAGAGCCCTTATCCTGAATATGACTGACGAAGTTTAAAAAAAAAATAACCGGATGACATGCCTGCCTTCTCTTACATCTCTTACCGCCCCCTCCCAAACAAAAGACGCACACACCTAAAGAGCAGATAAAAGCAAGCAAAGAAACAAATCAAACTAATTTCTTTTTTAAAAATCAAAGTTTACTACTCAAATATCACATTAATTCTCTTTGTGACTATATAAGAACCTATGGGAGGAAAAGCAATATGTATGGGTGGGTTTATGGGCATCTCAGTTTTGAAATTTTGTCCTTCATTGTTACTCTTCTGCCGATATGATTATGAGGAACAACAAAAAAAAAAAAAAATAATTGCTGTAATTTATCGCGGTGAAATGGCCGCGAAAATGGAAATCATTTGTCTGTTGCATTATTGTGAATACAGGAAAATTCAAAGTCATGATCATACTTTTGACGTGGTAATGATTGTTGGTATGAAAGAAAATCGATGAGGAAGAGTGGGAATTAAGCATAAATGGCCGATATTACAATGAAAGCCTTCTTTTTTAATACAACGGACGCTGATGAATAAAATAAAATCCAAAGCATCCGTTTGACATAATAAACGAAATATTATGTTTCTTTTGTTTAACGATTGTCCTTGGTTAATAAAAACCATGTACGAAAGATTGAGGATTGCTCATGATAAAACATTATATAATAACTCAATATTTTCGGATCGTATAAAATTATCGCTTATGGCAACCTACATGTACGAGCGAGAGAGAGAGATAGAGAGAGGGAGAGAGAAAGGAAGAGGAGGGAGAAGGATAGGGCGAGAGAAAGTGGTATAAACTCTCAAACGAAAGAAAAATATTCATAGAGTTCCATTTAGGAAAGATTTTCCATTGGTGTGTCAAAATTGTCAAAATAATCATTTTTGTTTTTGTTGTTAACGTAAAAAAAATACACTTCCGAAATTTGTCATTTTCAAAAATGTATTAAGCTGCTGTTTTTAATGGATTCTTTATAATCTACGAATTAGATATATGATATTTCTCTTACATCCACACCTCAAATGTAAGCTCTAACCGCATTCTTACCGCTTAAGAGTATTGGTTGTATTGTACGAGTCTTCCAATGATCAGTCACTTACAATAATCTGATTTGATATCATTTACCAGAGCCGGTAATATTCTATTTTAATTTACAATTTCAATAATTCTGAAACTTCGTATGAGGCAAGCAACTGTCGGCGAGAATCTGGTTCAGACTTTTTTTTCGGGTAAGGCAACAAGCCACGATCATTGAACCATGCTAGCAACATTTTTTTCTGAATGACCAGCGACCCGTAAAAAACTTTTTTCAATGAAAAATGACAAAAATCACTGAAAAATCTGCTGATTTCCAGTCAGAAGCAAGGGTTTCAGTAGTTTATAAAAAAAAAAAAAAAACTGTCATTTTTGACTGATGGCAAGTTTTGCGAAACATTCCCAGCTCTTACTAAAAATATGTGCGTGCCTATGTCTATGCACATGTACAAATGTAGTTTCCATAGTCTACAAACCATGGATCCGGTTGAACCTAATTTAATTCCATGATGACATGAAGAAAATAGATCAAATTTGACTAGGGAAAACCACAATCCTACAAACGTGATCGATAGCGACTGAATCTCCAAGTCTAAACTATCCATCAAACCTGCTAGCAATTCTGTCATATATATCGATCATGTAAATATGAATTCTTTTCATTCATTAAAAAGTCGCACTGGCCTAAATGCTCAATATATCCAACATACTTCTTCGGCTGCATTATTTGACAATGGAAGTCCAGGAAGGTTGAATAAATTGCCTTCCCTGTTAACCCCAAAACTGTTCATGGGTTCATATCTTGATTTATTGAAGATCCGTCAAATTGGGATCTTAAGTTTGTAAGGTTCCTGATGTTAAAGGAATCTTTCGACTTTGGTGATATATTGCAGTGACACTCCTATATAACTGGGTCAGTGTGATCACATGAGATTTATATAATTTGATGAAAAGGAAACGAATGTATTTCACCAAACAAAAAACAATTCAAATCTTTAAAAAGAAACAATCAACAGCAACATCAGCTACAACTAAAAGGACGCTTTGATATAATGGTGTATTGTGCCCTCACATTCGAAGAGTTTAAAGAAGTTGATATCCGGTATGCTTACATTGATGAAATATGTCAGCTAAAATAGCATATGAATATAAATGAGTTGAAAATAATTTACTAATTCAGGCTGGAGCATTGTGAATAATGCTTTAAAATGAAATTGACCGCCCAGATCCAAAATACCAATGACTGTTTCAACAATCTGTCGGTGTGTGTGTGTGTGTGTGTGCGTGTTTAGTGATGAAACATTATAAAGTATTATTAAAACAAATTTCTACCCTATGTCATGTGTTTTTAAAACCATATCATGATGTTAGTAAATGATTTGCTTTGAGATTTTACGTTTAATAACGTGTTCGCCTATCCCCCTAAGGAGACTGTATAGATTTAAAGCAATCAACACATTTCGTTGGGAAAGAAGGTTATATTAATTAATTAATTTGTGATTTGTCTTGTTTCAAGGCCTACTCATAAATTTTGAATTATTGCATTATCTGATTTTTAGAGCTGCGTGAAATTGTTATGAGGAATTGAGCAACATAAAGTGTATTCATTGTTTAAGTAGCCATGTTTAGCCTTGGAATAACTTGACATCTCCATTAGATAGCATGTTGAAGGAGAAGGCGAATAATGAACTAGCCATGATAGATAGATAGAAAGATAGGGAAGAAGGTGATAGAGAGAAAGTACAAACATGCACAATATTATTACTCAGGCCGCAATACAAATAGTACAAGCAAACACATTGGACAAGACGGACGAAATTACAGAGCAAAAATCTCGTATTACATTTATTTTAATAATAGGTGAGATTTTCTGAAAGCAATAACCGTGGTCAACTTACTCAGAAGTCTAGCCAATAAGGGATATGTTGACACGTTTGACGGATTTTACAAGAACGATGACATAAAGGCGTTAGAGCTTACAATGACCGGGATTGAAATAAAATGCATTTATTAAGTTGGATTCAAGTTCATTTATTTTACATCCTGCACAAAGCATGACATATACAAATAGAACAATAGATAACCTAGGTTATATATGGATTAATTTAATTGAAATATAATATATAATTACTTACTCAATGAAATTGCATAATATAAGGATAACATGATAGAAAAGAAATATAAATTGCAAACAAAATAGGATAAATTAGAGATTGCAGCAGATGAGGGCTCTTAGAATGACATTTTTCTAGTTTCCGAAACCGTTCCCATGTTTCCCATTACTTCTTTTATTTATTAGAATTGATTACCTTAAAACATGCATCTATCAATTTATATTCGTGTTGATTACTCTTACGAGGACTATAGAATTGTGTTACAATCAAGATGCCTCTTCAGGTTAAAAGCAAAACCAATTGCCTATCACAAGAACTAAAACCTTGAACATGCACTTATCGCCTTTGAGAACTAAACCAAATGATTTGTTTAAGACCACCCGAACAATATTGAGTTTACGTTGTATTATCTTTCAGAGTCTACCGCCTTTATAGCGAATACAGCCGATGACATATTATTTGATCATGTTTATTAATACTGATCGCTTGTATTATAGTTATTACACGGACCTAATACTTGGTCCTTTTACATGTGTAGATCCCCTGACAACAAATTCTTCTGCTTTGTTCTGTAAACCCTACTTGATTAAATTCATGGTGCTATCATCAAGTCCTGATTGCTATGATCATGAAATGGCGTTACTATTGTTACTTTGAAAGTGGCATTGTTTATACCAAATTCTCGAACTCGTATCCCCTCGTATTACTCGAACTTTTCCCGAATCGTAGACACCAGTAACACCATCCCTGATCGAATCACTCACCTCATTTATTTCATTAGTGGTATAAGTAGTTTGATATTTGAAACAAATTGTGATTTGACTGTGTAATTTTATCTGTCGGTGAAAAATTTAATAATAAACAGTGGCAGATCATCTTACCATTAATATTGTGTCCAAAGACCCCATATAAATATGTTCCTTGAATTCAATATATCCCTTAAAATCCCAGTGATTTCCTTCTTCGCATATCCCTCCTTTCCCTCCGTCACTCTTACTATCACTCCATCACAATTGTTTTCACCTTAACCAAATTTAACGCCATAATTGTAGAACCTCAATAACGATAAAATTATGCATTGTGACTCCCAAGTATTTAATGGTTTCCATTAATTGCAAGTAACCCGGACCTTGGGGTGTAGTACAGCTTTTGATGAGCGCAGTCATTTCGTTTCATACGTGTACTTCACTTCAAATTATGATGATTATGGTGATTAGGCTTGCGTGTGTGAATCAATTGTCTACGCAATGGGCACTATTGGAAACCAATTATCACCGGGATTAATACTTGATCAAATGATTGAAGGGTTGCATCTACAGGTTCATCACTGTGCGTGTTTGACAACAATTACCTAGACATCCTGACGCATGCCTCTAATTGAAATGTAATCGTGAATGTCCATTTTATTTCTTTCTCAACATCCTCGTAACTGTCGTATGTAATTTCCTGTATGTCGTTCCCGAAATACCGAAATAACAAAGTAAATTGGGCTTTGGTAATTCTTCGGCAACCATTTTTCAAAAAGGCTTTAGTATCTAACAAAATTGTTAACACAAACGCGCACAAAGTCGTTCACATCTTCTCACCTTTTCACAGCTCCCCTCCTCTCTCTCTCTCTCTCTCTCTCTCTCTCTTTATATATTTAATATAACCGGTATTCCTGGCAAAAGAATAACTTAATCGCATCATTGATACCTTGGTCTAATTGTATTCATGATTTTATTAATTCGCGTTTATCACGTGGGAACAAAGCAAATGTGATATAATTGAAATATAATGAGTTTTGTGTCACTGTCACTCAGTGTGGTTGAAATATTGCTAAATCAGAATGGTCGGAAACATTTTTAATCAAGTACATTTACGGCTGTGATGATATTCAAAATGATGTGCAGTTAATCGCAACGTCAAAGCTATTGTGGGTAAAATGCATTCAAACAAGAAGAGGTGAGCAAACAAAAAGCAACAACTACAACAAAGCAAAAATGAAAGTTTTGTGAAAGAAAATAATAGTGGTCTTATTAAAGTGAGATTCTATTCGCAGAGGTCCACATAGTACTCATGCGTTGGTATGAAAAGTAAATCCCAAAATGTGTTTATCGTACTAATGTAATTATATTTAAGTATTTAAGAGATTACTTCCTTTAATTAAGCAGGCAAGCAATTCATTGATCAATCGTATATATTAATTATACACACACTTGTTTTGAACATCAGTTGAGATTGAATTACCATCGATATTCTGGTCGTCTCATTTATAACATCTATGTGCTGTATATGGATCTCATTCAATCGACCTTCTATGTTCTAGACCCTTAATGACAATCAGATCTGTCGTGCAAATAACATTTACTTACTTTCACTCACTGAATCAAGGGTTATAAGTTATTCATGACAAGGGTTATTGTTGACAGACAAGGCACAGCAAAACAAAACATTATTTGTTATTTTTTCATTTTTATACTAGCATCGTTTGGATTTGACAAGGTTATTTAAATCTATTTTTGAATATGAAGAGCTTAACTTCAAAAGGAGCTAAATCCACTTTTGATGACAATTGAGTTATTGATATCAGAACATTGTTTACTCTAGAGCCTGTCTTTCAACAGAATTCTTTACCTAATTTGGGGGAACAATTAAAATAACAGGCACCTTCTAATATCACTTTTTCATAGACGTTTGTACAAAATCTGGTAAACATGTTTTTTCTTCTCCGAAGTTACAAAAACTGATTTAGCTCCTTTTGGAAATAAAATCTTCATATATATCGCTTCTTTACCAGAGGGATGCTTTATAACATTTCAGTTAGGAAAGTATTGCACTTGCAATTGCAATGACAAAATTATTCCCCTTGACGACACCAAACAAAATCTAAAATTGTACTTATGTTAACTGGATGAACGGCCACCTCTCGAATTTATGTGTAGATGCAGTCATGAAGGTTTAATTTATTAAGTGAAATAATGAACTATTTCGCCCACACTTGCAATTTATTGTGCTTTCTAGTAAACAATATTATATGCAAACAGTCTGGATTTTGTTAGCATCGTGGGTATTGCGGCAATCAAGCGCCAATTGGTTTTCGATTGGAAATTGATGAGTATCTAGATCGAGCCCAAGCTTACCGAAGGTCACAAAGGTCACAGTAATGTTACCTATATTGAGCAACCATGGGATTATTAACGGCATTGTTTAGTTCAATTATTCATAATTCCTAAATATCATTTGAGGTCTTCACACTCGTACAAGCATTGCGTGGACCACTGTGTTTCCAATAATTATGTACTTCTACATTTGTTGTAAATGTTTATAATTGATTTGTAATGTTTTGTTGGAAACATAAAGAAATGAATTGAATGAAACAATGTTAAATCTGAGAAGCATGGCCCTACGTGTTATCAGTTTATGTAATATGGTGTAATATTAAAGCTCTAACAAATTGCGCTTCAAAATGATCTTGAAGTGCCTCAAAAATTAAAAATCTTTTAGTGGACAGTTTTACCATACTCATTTCCCCCAATAGACTGTATTGTTATATCCGTTTGGAAAGCGATTTTTGAAATTGCAATTTCCGATAATAAATATTTGATAATCAGACAGGTGATCGGCTTGTAAAAGCCATGGGGTTCCCGACGGACCTAAACATTTATAATTTTGAATGCAGAATTAGCCAAATCCAGGATAATTATATTTTGTTTCAGAATCTGAGACAAAGATACCTAATCTCTTTAAATGATGAGTACCGGGATGTTGGTTTTCTTTTGATGAGGCGGTCATGTTCCAATCGATATAATTGATAGCGATTGGTAGCGCGAGGAGAATGGAAACTAAGCCATATTTGATTTGCATAAAACTCTGACAACTGTTTTATTGACCGCTATCGCGATCACAATGAAACATACCAATCATGTTAACCATTTCCCTAATACTACACGTGAATTAAATTGATAAAACGCTTGATGCTAATTCATTTTAAATTAGAAACAAATTAAACAATCTTGTAACTTTAGATATTAAAACACTAAAGTAATTATGCCTTTCATGCGCTATTATACGAATAATATACAGCAGTGAGGGTATTAGTAACAATTACCCACACAAGGTACCTTTGAAACGGTATAACACGTCCGATGCGATAACCGAGGGTGTTTGGACTGTTTCGAAGGTACCGAGTGTGCATGGTTAATTTTACCAATTCCTGAACAAATTATGTTCATAATTTGTTTTATAAGATCATGATTATTTGCTTATTTAATAACGTTTTATAACATGATTTTACTAATGACTGGTCATTATTAAAATCACATGTGAGGCAAAACAAATGCTTGACCATGTGTACGCTCTTAACCAATCATTTGATTAGGAACCACGTCATCATCTTATAAACAATAATGTTTAATTATTATTGTTACTTTAGGTTCGGTTGAATTTGATTTTGCCAAATTTCCCAATTGCAGTTGTGATGAAACATTATTGAAAAGAAGAACACGTGACCTTTACAATAGCGAAATTGACAATATAACGGGTATATTAGTTTTAATGTTTTACTAGCTGTTCGTAATATCTCGGGGTGTTTAATAAAACAAATTTATCTGCAAATATTCTTTGTTTTAAGACAAATAATATAGGTAAGTAATATAAGATCATTGAATTGTTCGGCAAGTCTGCAGAAATAGTGAAGGGGACTTATAACTTTAAATGCAAAGTAAAATCAAAATTGTATTGATTAAAATCAAAAAAAATAATTAAAAAAATAGAATCATTCTAATTTGTTAATAACATTGGATAATAAGTCTCAAAATGAAAGTGTAACATAGATAATTTGGTTTTAAAGTAAAGATTACAATAACTAGGCTTAACAAAAATTAACTTACTACTAAATGTCTCTTCTGAAATATACTACACGGATGAAAATGAATTGAATAACTCGTTATACTTTTTACAACTTATTATTTTTTTTTCTTTTCAAATAAAAAAGGAAAAAAGAAAGAAGAAAAAAAAAACATGATAGTAAAACAAAATGTATATATATATATTTGATGTTTACCAACCACTCGTCACGAGATGACCCCGAAAATACGACCCTTTTCTAAATTCAACTTCGTGACAGACAGTGGCATGGGATGAATATAACAAATGCCTTGTACAGTATTAAATTTCAGCGAAATTAATAATCTGGTAAAAAAAACAACGACAACAACATTGAAACAATCCACGATCTATTAATCTCGTTAATGGTCGTATCTCTATCTCATAATACCCTTGATATTGCAAAGTCCAAATTCATTTATAATATTAAGATAAACTGAATAAATCAATAAATTAATACATTATTTATTAATAAATTTCATAAATTATTCTGAATTTGAATTTGAATATAGAGCAATATAAATAAGCAAAGGTACGATTGGCAAGCCTACGATTTAACGATGATTTTTTTTTTTTCTTTTACTTGTTCTCTTTCTGCAGTACGGGTTCATCAATATTTGTGTCAAGGCTCTGGTTACAGAGAAATTCGGGGAAGAAGCATGGATCAAAATCAAGTAAGTACTTTTTATTCTCAGGAGGGGCCTAGAAGGTTTAGGACATAACGTATCCAGAATGACGTGTTGTGGTCTGGTGGATAAGTCACCTGATAAGTCACCTGACTGCAGATCGCAGAGTACAGGGTTCGAGTCCCGCCGTAGCACTAATGTCCTTTGACAAGACGTGAATTAATTGTTGCCACTATCCACCTGGTACGCGGTAGGATGCGAAAGTAAATGTGGTTGGATGTTGGATGAGCAATTAGTGTGCGCTTGTAAAATGGCGACTGGTCGGAATGTTTCCCAGGGAGTGGAGAATGTGCACACAATGTGTGCGGGTAAGCCTGAACCCGATAAAAGGGGTGATAACATATCATTAAAGCGATCGTTGTATCGGGCGCTATACAAAAGCGGAATAATATCATTCCACAAACAATCGACTACACCCCTGTTCCGCAAGAGTTCTACAGTTATATGTACCACTCCAAACGACTACCCCTCTCTCTCTTTCGTTGCAATTGAGGCGTCATTTTAGTGCGTTATTATAGCTTGCGCCTGCATTTTCTTGGGGGGGGGGGGGG
>BEXV01002166.1:36282-49717 GCA_003118195.1 Hemicentrotus pulcherrimus | reverse complement strand
TATGAAATCAAATGTCTCATTTGTTTCTTCTGAAGTTAGAGGATCGATTCATACGACCTCTAGAAATTTTCAACAAATATCTAAACGTTCTAGAACAAATACTCCGTCCAACGATAAGAAGACATAAATAAGTAAAAACGAATACAAGATACTATTCTATATTTAATTAGGAAAATTATATCAAAATTCCATTGAAAGGCAATTTTCCCCTGATTGCTTTGTGTTTTGATAGAAGCACAAAATTATTAAAAAAAATCAAAACAAGTTTGAGGGAAATCCCCAGAACATATTTAATTAACGAATTTTTGAATTTGCAATCAATAAAACACAAATTGGAAACTTTATAGTGTATAATTCGAACCAGGTCAACTCCCATCTGCTTTCTCCATATATCAAGTTCTCTATAACAAATTTATCAATTATATGAAGACACTATCTTGATGATCTTTGCATATACGTTTTCTTTTAATCCAGCCCATGTACGTAAGAAAACTATTCTTTCATCCATAAGTAAGAAAATGGAAATTATTATTTTTTATTTTTTTTAGTTGCCACTTTTGTTTTAAAGTTTTAAATTTCTTAGCTTTCTCTTAGTTAATCTCACTTTTCTATTTTCACTAAGGAGGACATCTTCTTCAATAACTTCGTGGATAAACTGTTATTCCTTTAAATAGATGTAAAGTAGAATTTAATAGCCTTTTATTTCGTTACATCTCCAAGACAGTGTACAAAACTCACCTTGAATGTATGATACCACGTGACACCCAACTTACTATATCACGTGACTTGGGGAAATGCAAATATGCGATTGGTCAAGAGCATGTGACGTCATCATTCTGGCAGGATGACAAACTTTACACAGACGATGACGTTGAGATGGTGTAACATTACATTTTGTTGACTTGTCGAGGATATTTCCTATATCCCCCGGGATTATAGTGTTCCCTATGTGAGCAGTATTTAGAAATCAACATGAACGTTATACTTGCCGGTCAATGATATAACTTCACGTTTAAGTGTTTTTGGAGCAATTTAGGGAAATTTAGTGTAAAAAATACACTTAAAATTTCTAAATATAAATAAAGGGAACATTCTCGGAAGGCTAAAATTATCTTTTGAAAGTACTCCCTGGCCTACAGCACTGTAGAATAAACAATTATGCTGCCCCTGTTGTATATTTTAATAATTGCTATATGTGTTTTGTTTGGTTTTAATTGTTTCAAATCAGATTTATATTTAGTTCATTAAACGGACTTAGGAATAATAACGCTGTAAATGTCATTGATGTCAATAATATAGAGCCATTATAAAAGTGGTTGGTGCATGGGAGAGAGGAAGAGGGATGGATGGAGATGCAGACATAATGCAGAGAGAACGAGATAGAGAGAGACTTTAAGAGAGAAAAGGAGAGGGAGAGAGAGAGGGAATCTATATATATGAGAGAGAAAGAGAGACTGTAAGAGAGAAAAAGAGGGAGGGGGGTGGAGACATGAAATTGTATGAAGAAGAAAACAAATGTAATCAATCTTCGGTTGACGAGAACTATTTTGAAATTAAAGGATGGTGTCTTTGTCTTTAAAATCTAACTTATTACTTTCCCCCCACTAACAAAAAAAAAAAAAAAAGAAAAAAAGAAATGCGCCCTTGGTCCAAGATAACAAGGATTGCATACAATTTATGACACTTCGATTAAGATTATAGACAGCAGGCCAGGGCGACAAAAGTACGTTCGTCTGAAGTCGTCTGACAAAACCCAATACAACACCGTATAACCTTGGATTGAATGATTAGAGTAAACGAATGGAGCACTCATTCTGATCACGCACTAATTTCGCTAAAATGTATTAATTGGGCGATCACGATAATGCATGCAAAATTGCCTTCTCTATGAGTGCCCGGTTTCAGGTTTGCGAAGCAGATTTTAAGCAAAATATCAATTAGCGGTGATTGTATGCTACACGGGGATACCCGATATTGGTAATTACTGGATCCGGGAGATGTTGTCTTGCACGATAAAAACAAAACCCCGTTGCGATTTAAGTGAGAGGTGCTTTTTAGAGAGTTTCCCTTTCAATTTAAGGAGTTATGCTCATAAAACTCAGAGAACCGAAGCGGATTCACTGAATAGAATGGAGCTGCTGTTGCTTTCACTCCATCCAGGGCTATCAAACCCCGTGATTTCATTTTCCAATGCATTCCCGACCTTTCCTGCCACCAATCTCTTTGATCATTTTCTGTTCCTTCTCCCCGTCTATTGTTTCAAAGAAAACTACATGATAAGAGTTTCTAGATAAATACATATATTCATATCAACAAACTTCATCCATTAGCATATACATATATATTTATAATTCTGTTTTTACTTATTTTTCTGTTTTTAATGATTATATTTCTGTGACAGACGAATTGTTCAATTGAATTAAAATCAACTGAATACACTTTCGTCCAACTTAGCGGAAGCATCTTCGAATCAGAAACAGTATCAAAACAAATCACAATATCCGGTGAAATTATAAAGAATATTTTGGCTAGCAATAAAGAAAAATTGAAATTGCGTATGACATAATATGGTGAGAAAAAGCCATCCTTTGCCACCTGGATAATAAAGCATGATTCATGGCAACCAGGTGGCGACCAGAAAGGATTATGTATGTGTATATACATATATTCCGCTTGTTAAAACATTATGTTTAATTGGAGGTTGTAATTCTGCCATTAGCTCACCATTAGCAGTAAACAAAAACTTTCTCTTCCTTTGTTTTTCTCACCCATTCGTTGACTTGGTTGAAGTGTAATTTCTAAAAGAGAATAAATTAGACAGTACAGTTTAGAGGACACCTCGTATTTCTGTGGGTAAATAGGGCACCCTCTGGCATGAAATTCATGGAATATTATCTGGTGTACGTGGGAAACCTTTGATGAGGAAATGTGAACTTCTTTATTATCAAAAAGGCCTTGGAGTTGTTGCATGATTGGGAAAGTTGATGGAGCATTGTCCCCCTTTATTTACTCCGACCCTCCTTTTCTGGAGTTTGCTTCCTGGAATTTAATCGCAGACCACCTTGGTCTAAGTTTCCTCTACCTTAATCTATGGATATGTTTTTAAAATATAAGTACGTGTATAAGCTCTATATCCTAACCCCTCAGATGTTTTAATGGAACTCTAAGACATAAACATTGGGATAAAAGCTTTAAAAGAATGCTTTGGGCGAAGAAGAAAACCGTTTTAAATCCCTCATAAGTTTCCCAGTAACGGGGATACCATGAACTATACAACCCATGCAGTAGGGAGCAGCTTATCATGTTTGATACCTTTGTTCCTATAATCATGATTCATTGGCCTAATTCTCGCTACTGCATATATCAATATACATTGTGCATTTTGCCTCCGATACCTAGGCAATTTCGTAGACTAACTTCCAGTGATTCTAAAACACGTATTCTGCTTCACAACGCCATAATATACTAATGATTCGTTTTCTGCAATTTTTAACCTGGCTCGATAGTTGCAAATTTGAAAAAAAAAATCACATGCAGTGAGTACATTAATTGATTTAAAGTAATATACCAGAACTGGCAAAAAAACTAGCCCTTGGAGCCTTAGTTGGAAGAATTATTATTGAAAAAAGTTTGCACGCTGCAACACGATTGGCATTTCCCCAACTAATGGTTGTAAACATGTGTCAGTAATTTTAAGGTTTTCTCGTACAATACGATATATATTTGAAAATACCGAAGGTCTACAATATTGCTAATTCAAATCCACATTGTTTTCGTGCGAATCTAAAAGTCCCTAATTACAGTTGGTTAATACACATCTGCAAAACCACAATTACTCTCTCCTCATACGCGCACATACACACGCACAGGCACGCACACACATGCAAAGTCTACACTGCGGTTGTAGCCACCCCGTAACACGGCGCAACGCAATGCGCACGCAGCATCGAACGTGTGAGGCAGTTTTACAGGGCAAAGTAAGCCTACATATTAATGAATGTTGAAAAAAACTGCATAACACAATCTTCGGGGTTACTCAAATGCACGTCTTGCCTTGAATGTTTCCATTTAAACTGTATTCTAACTTGAATTTTGAAGCACTGATTACTATAGGGCTAGCCGGTATAAGAAAAGTGCTAATGACTTTACCCATTGAGTATACCCACAGTTTGGTAAAATAGTTTTTAATGCACCAAGTGGCGTTAGTGCATCAAGTTAAAGGAATGTGCAGGGTCGTTGTGTAAGTGTGCGCTCATCAAAGCGGCGCGATCTGCACCGGAATGACAGTAAATATACTTAAACGACCAGGCCGGTAATTGTCATGATTTAGATTTCAGTGAATTTCATGACGTTTTGAGTGAATTGTAGCGCTGAGTTAAGTGCTGAGTAAAGGTCTCGCTTAACCGAGCAAACCAATTCATGTACAATTGTATGAAAGCTTAAATGTTCCAGCGTCTGCAGTACGTTAATTTTGCTTTTTTTCCCTCTTACTATTTCAACATTAAAAAAATAATTCAAACCATGGACCAGCTAAACTTTCGATTAAACTTAAACAATAGATTCAAACTAGGTTCACTGCGCCAAATAGACGCGATACCTCGATGGCACGATGAACAATTTGACTGAGCAATGATATTGGGTTCGAATTCAAGTTAATGCGCGGGTGCAATTTGGTATGTATCGTGTACCATTTGTCTTGGATTATCGAGTCCCTCGGAAAAGAACTAAAAACAATAACTATTTGCTTATCACCTTCTTTCATGGAAGACACAACTAAGCATTTAAATATGAACGTCAACTTCAATTACGCTCGCTATGTCAAGGAGTGTAGCTTAATCTCCCCTACCCGTCACTGTAAAGGTCCATTGGCATGTCAAATATGAGTAGTACTTGCAGCTGATTCATGTAAATTTTACAAGGCCGGGAAAAATAGCGCCCTCTACGGTTGGAGAATATTGCATACCCCAAACCAATAATTCGACACGCTCCTTCTTTAGGCATTAAAAAAAAAAAATTAACAGTATGCAAATATATGCCTGGTAAGTTACATGGCGTGTAATTTAAAACAGCTTAGACATGTGACAGTACTTTGATATTCAGGACTTGTTGTGAAATTTAGCAAGTTTGATTACGCAATCTTTGATAGAGGTGTTTGGAGTTTTCACTCCATGCCTCGCTTGCATAGTTTAGTAATTAACCTGCTTGCATAATAGCAAAGACTGATTGACCCGGTTGAATTACCGAATTAATTGCATATTATAATGAATTAACAAAATTTGTGGCTGAATTACAGTAAATTATCCGCTGGTTTTTTTTATTTTAGACGAAGAACAGGGGCCGTCTTTAAATCGTCGGAAATCTAATTGACGAAGTTTGTTATAAACTTAACATGCGATTCTATGGGATGTCCATTAACGTATAGTTTTGACGGTTACCAGGAACTGGCCCATGAATGATATTTATCTATGTAATGTAGTTGCGTTAAAGATAAAGTTGAGTTCTGGTCATGCTGTTCAATTGTGAAAGAAACGATGTGGAATCGATCACAAAAAGTTGATCATGTAACATTTAAGTAATGGTGTGTACTGCAAGGTTCTGGAATCATCCTTCCTTCTCAACCCTCTTTTCCCTCTTTCTCCTTCTGCTTTTTCTTCTTCTTATTGTTCTCCTTTTTTATAGTCTGGTTGAAACATTATTACTTGTTCCTTAGAGTAGCTATTACCTAGGGTAATTTTTTTTAATTTGTACAATTTTTCGTATTTATTTCTTACATTACTTTGCCTCCATCGTTAGTAGTTTGATAATGTGTAATGCTTGAATTTGGATATCGATACATAATGGTAGTGTTACTATTCGCACTACCCTCTATCTATCATCTTACTATCCCCACTTGAATCTTCTTTTTCTTCTTCTACCTTTTCTCTCCTTCTCCCTCTTCATCCTCTTCCTAATCTCACTATCTTCTTTTCTTTGCTTTCTTCACTCTACACCGCCATCATGTTCTTCTTCACTTTTCCTTTATCTCCTTTTTAAATGAAAATGACTTAGGGAAATAAAATAATAATAAGAAATAAGAATTCAAAAGTAAAATATTTTTTTCTAACAATTTACTAATTCAAGTTCAATTCATTAATTTGTTTGAATGTTTTTATATATTGTTTTGTACATTGGTAAAACATTGCCCAACTTCTCTTTAAGTTTATTGGAGGAAATCCCAAGAAAACAACGCGTAGTAAAAGAAACTCCATTCTGAACTAAAAGATTTATTTGTTCATTTAGCTCTAAATTGTCTATAATCTTACAATAACAATATTTTTTAGGGTTGAATTGGTACATACTTGAATAGGTTCTTCTAACACCCGTTTAAGAGTCGTAAGTGTGTGTTGGGGTGTCCTTAATGAGGTAAGACAAAACAAAAATGGTATCTGCCCGTACCAACACTTAACAACGGAGCCCCCATCACGTTATGACTTATCTGTGTGCGGTTTAGATACCGAAACATATCATTTGGGGNGGGGTCCGCGGCAGCATTTTTTTTATTTAGGTGGTTAACCTCAGTTGACCGTATCATTTGAAAATTAAAGCTTTGTTTTCCAATATGGATCATTTACATTTCATATCATGTAGGTGTTTCTGCAGAAGCGGATAAATAGATAATTTTTGCATTTTGTCAGTGTCGGTAATCTTTTGCCTTAGGAAAGAGACAAAACCTTGATCCAACATGATACTTTTTTAATAAATTTGGTTTCCTAAAAACAATCGCCGAAAACCAGCTTGAGAATTCTAATCTACACCATAATTAGTTTTCTGATTTTTCCTACAAAAAATATTACAGGTGGCTCAGGAAATACTTAAAAAAAACAAAAACAAAACAGGGTCTAAAGGTAGGTGTGTCCCTTTTGCAGCCAAAATCAAATTCTGGAGAACTTTGCGGGAATTATAAAAACACGTATGTGACGTATGTATATGTGAAGTTAGAATGTTATCAGTGTCCTAGTATTCAAATTATGCAAGGAAACCCGTTGACTTTCTAGACTTCACTGTCAGACACTATTGAGTGACTGACTGAATTATTGTTTTCCTTGGTAATAACATACATAAAATGAGCTGTAAATAGTACATTAACATTTGTCTACATGAATAACCCACTTCTTGTAATGGCCCCAAATAAACTGATTGAGTCTTAGCGCAGCACAAAACGTCTGAAATCAGAATTTTTAATAAAATAACTGCTATCCCTAAATTTGATTCGACAACGTCGTTATTTTTCCACAAAAAGACTTTTTCAAGCCCGTTTTTATAAAGGGAATTAGTATTATCTCTCAAATGCTAATGGAATTTAACCTTTTCGTTTTTTGGCCTGCAAATGGGTCCTTTAATGAGATTATCAATAACGGTCTCGGCTTTTGTAAATGAGGTTCGAATGTAATAATATATTGATATAATAATAATATAAAAATGCTCTAGTATAGTGGGAAATAACAGGAGAAGGACATCTTTCATGAGTACATATATTAATCATATTCTGGTGCATCTATCGCTCAATACATCTATGATGTCTCAAAGCACTTTACTGAAATAGTATTACATCCTATAAATATCATCTTCAGTCAAGATGTTTAGAACACTCGACTCCGACTCCTCTACACTTGCTACCAATTGGTAAACATTATGCTATATCCATGGCTACACGATGAGCTTGCATGTAAGTATTACACGTTTGCTTCTGAATATATTGTTTATATTTAGGTGATATTTTACCTCCTTAGCATGTGACATAAATATAAGATAAACAGATTTAAAGGTAAATACCAGTTATGGTCATGCGATTGCATTGTGAAAGAAACGATGTGGAATCGATCAGAAAAGGTTGATCATCTAGCATCTAGCATCTGCAAGGTTCTGGAATCATCAAAATGATAAGAAATTTGGCCCATTCTTCGTAAAGTTACAAGCACTATACACAGAAAGATGTATATGGGACTACCCTGTATCTCTCACAGACCATGAGAGAAACCAATTTACCAAATATATGAATTAGTTGGCGGTTTCGCAGCAAATTTGTTATCATCATATATTAGTCAAAACACATTCTTTCACATGATTGGTAATGAGAGCTTCCATTTCATTTTTTGAAATTTGGGCGTTTCCAATACTGGTCTTTACCTTTAATCGTCTCAGGTACTAATGACGAGTAATTCCATTGGAAATTGTTCCCCCCAGAAAGTGGACGCATTTCCTGATTTTAATCAACGACAATCGCTATATATATATATATATACCTATATATATATATGTATAATCTTTAGAGTAGCCGTCTATGTTATAAATATACAAACACATGTATAGATAGATATAGAGGGAGAGAGATTATACACTACAGTGTATAAAGTCCATGATAAGTCTATTTTATTATTGAGACCAAACCAAAATCGCTCATCAGATTTGAAGCAAGCTCAAAACGTCACGAATCTCAGCGCCAAAACAGACAGACATAATAATGAAGAAGTAATATAATGAACTTCTCTCACACGACTGCCCTACGTGCCCGCACGAGGGTTTATTTGAATACCCCCAATTTGATCTTTTCCTGATCCTCTCGAAGTTAATATCATGCACGGTCATCTCAATATTGATTTCTTTCCCTTCCTCCATTCGAATTATACATGAATTCGGGGATAGATGTAGTGTTGATCCGGGGAGTCATATTTGAGTGATGATGATTGGGTGATATCAGGTGTGTTCATCGTTTAATACTAACGCACCACAAGTTATTGCTGTCGTTAATGTACGATTATTTTGATACCTTTGATATCGTCGTGCTTTATTGATTCACCCCAGATTAGATCGAAACATTCTATCATAAATGTTTTAAATTGCTAGGTGGAGACACTCATTCACCTGAGATGCCTAAAATATGAAGCAATTTCATGTATTTTCAACATTCGTGGACGTTAATATGGATTCATCAATATCCGCAACAATCCATATTTAATGTACATTTTCAGAAATATAAAAATTTGATATATACATATTAAATGACAACGCCCGTAAGCAATACTACAAACAATTAACTATACTTTGTGGTACAAATACCCAACCAATCCTTTGATATTCGTTGGGATTTACCGATGAAAGAAACAAATATTTTTCCGAAGATTCTTTTAAATTCCAAAGATAATTGAAGGTTCATGTCTAGATATTGAAGCCTTGTGACTTGAAAAGAGTTATCAGCAGCACACAGTATATTTTTTACTCGAAGATGAATTAATAATAATAATTGGAATAATTAAAAGAATAATATCAATGAATTAATAATGATAAAAATAGTGACATTATTTTGTATAGCGCTCAATTCTAAGCGCTTGAGCAAGAAAACTACCAAGAACTACTTTAACCTGTTTTCATTATCGATGTAATGAATCTTTTGGAAGGACACTGCCGATATTAATTCCAAACATCGAAATTGTTTGATATAAGCGTTCGGAATATCATGCACATCCAGTTCACTATTATGATCTTGGAGTCTCAATTACACACGCACAAACAAAACGAGGCTCTACACATGATATGAAACAGTCATCGCAAAATATATGATAACAAGGAGAGCGCAGCGTGGCATAATTTACAATTTGAGGTCAAGATCTGCTATTGAAAAAAAAAAATAGTTTCCATGGTAATATGAGTATACTATTGTTAAATGAAAGGGTTCCCCCTTCCCGCTTGAAGACTACTATATGGATTATTCTACCTTTTTTACAGAAAGCAATGGGGTGTCCTATGGAAATTGAGCATAAATAATGTGACTGGGCAAAAACATGAAAAACCAATGCATGCATGTGTATCATATTCTAAGTTTCATGCAAGTACGCCTAATAATAATATTATTTTTATTATTAATTATAATAATAGGCATTTCTATAGCGCGATCTATCTAGATAATTCTATTCCGAGGCACATTTACTATTACCCCGGCTTTAGCCTAGCAGCCGTTTTCACAGCGCTCCAGCACTTCAAGGAATTAATTCCTGCCAGGTACCCATCACCTGGGTTGAGTGCACGTATACTTTAAAGAGTTAAATGTCTATATAAATATTCAGGTTTTCCTAAATGATTTCTAATCGCAGAAAAGAATCTCCGTTAGGAAATGGAGCTACATACTCTCTCTGCTAGGGACAACGTTTTGTATACTGTTATAAGAGGGTTATAATTTCAATTAGATTTCAATTCAATAAAGGATTATTCGAACATGTTTCGGAGTACAAATATTTCATTATACATGCTTTACAAAGATTAAAATACATTATGCATACAAATTGCAATTGTGTATAAGACAAATTGAATTTTATACCAAATTACATAAAATATACTTTACAGTCAAATTATAGGCAATGGAAATAAGATAACATGTAAAAGATGTCGTAAACAGTATTCTTAATGCATAACAAAATGAAAAGATGATTACATTCCCTCCATCAATCAAAATTATTGCACGATAACAAAGTAAGAGGTCAAGGAGGAAGAAGAAGAAAGAGTAAGAGAGAGAGGGAGAGAGAGAGAGAGAGAGAGAGAGAATAAGTGAGAAATACCACACAAATTTAAAACCGGTCAGGTTATTAACATACATTGCAGATGATTATTATTACAAACTTTGATTCGAATGATGATTATTGAATAAACGAGTGTGACATTCTTTCTGGACAGAGCTGATATGGATTTAAAACTTTGATTTATTAAATAGAAATATATTTTAAAGATTTGTTTTTAGCAGGCAACGGTAACCCCTTGTATCACACTATAGCAGATAAACGTCACAATTCGAAAGTAAACACAGAATGCAATCTCTGTTCAAAAGGAACACTTTGTAGTTAGCACACGAGTGTCTTAATAATAGTACTATGAAGTCTGCTTCCAATATTTTCAATACGACTATTTTCTTAGGTCTCATGGAAAATTATTGTAGGCAAAACCCAGAAGAGATTATTGTAAACGTACGTTCTCTTAATACACAGGTGCTATTCAATCAATAATCTCCTCGCAAATCTAAAATTCTCATGCAGTCTTATAGTATTTTCATAAATGCAAATTGCCTCCGTCCCTGATCTCATGTAAGTTGTTAAATGGATTAAGGATATATATATTTTTTAGTCACGTGTTCCTCACTGCACAATATATATTTAATATTAAAACAATCATCTTGGACCCAAAGGGAGAATAGTTTTGTCTCTATGGCTTGACTGAACTGGGTGTCCTTCCGCCTTCTTTATTGTCTTCTTCTTTTCTTTTTGTGCATTGTATATTATGCTTGTTTAAATGTTTATTCATATCATGTTGTAAATGATCTGTATATATATATATATATATTATGTTTTTATTGTGAATTTGAATCAAATACATTGGCGTGTTTAGGGGGGGGGGACCCGACCTGTACACCTTTTCCGAAAGCCAAGTGGCATAACTGAAATACACCGACAGTGTTCTATTCCCTACTAAAAAGGTACCCTCAGAAACTAAAGACTCTTTTTTCAGAAAATGATTAAAAATTGACCTCCCTCATCTCTGCTGTAACATGCATATTTCGTTAATATGTCTTTCCTTTTAAGAAAGAATTCAGGATATATCCGGTACAATGTAATTAGCTTTGTAATATCTATATTTGTGTAGAGTACTGGAACTGTATGAGACACATGGCAGAAAAGTGGCTCCTGTCTGTGATCGAACATCAATAGGAGTTAATTTAATCAGGTAAACGGTCACACATGCTTTTTATTCCCTCCGGGAAATATCAATACTATTGTAGTGCCTTGGGCTAACATTATCGATTTCGTTAAGGCGTAATATACTAATCTCAATTGTTCGTGCCTAACACGTCGAGGTCGTGTGAGTTAGTCATTTTGTCTAATGGCAGACACCATATATATCACATGTGTGTATGTGTATTAAAGGCACATTAAGCCCCGCACCTGCTCTTAGCGGCACTATTCAATGTATAAACATTTTATTTCTCCTTTAGAGGTGTTCAAATAGTTTTTTCCGGCCAATTTAGCATTTTTCCAGTCCATTTAGTAAAGGATCCATTCAGTTTAGCGCGAACACAATTTTCGGTGCGGAGACTCATTAAAAACACTCAGTCATTCAATTGATGGAATCGGTCCGGATTCCGCACTTTTATCATTCAAATTCATTCCGTCATGTGCGTGTGCCAATATTCGTTCAAATTCATCGGCGATTGCCGTTAAGGGATCTCGGGCATTTAAATTTGAGAATAGGCAGTCCATTTGTTTACTAGTTCTGTCAAATTAACAAGAATGTTGTTTATGAAAACCCCTAACTATTTTTCTTTGTTTATTCCCTGACATGGTCGAAATTAAGATCTTGTAAACATATTCATAAATTCTGTGTTTGCTATATTTTCAAACGCAGTCTCATAGTTACATTAGTTAGATGCCTCAAAATGCCCCCAAGAACATAAACGTAAATAAAAACAAACAGAAGGGGGGGGGTGGTGTGCTCAATGTGACCATAATGAGATGATGGAAATGTATCCCTATTATTTTACGGGAATATAAATACATATATGTATATATTCTTCATGAATATATTTTGCGATACGATTTGAATTAAAGGGTGACACAGAAGGACGAACAAGTTCATATGAATCTTTCATGTTCTTGAAAGAGGTTTGATAGCAAAAATGAGTAATTAAAATGTATTGTATAATTAATCCACTCCATTGATTATAAAAGTTCTAGGATATTTAAAGCTTATCATAAACATAATTATAATATGAAAAACAGAACTATGATTATGAAGATAGGCCTGGATCCCTGCCTACACTTAAATTCAAATTTCTATTTCATCTACTTGCCCAAAACACTGTAAAACTATACATATTGCGCTGAAATCTAAATCTAAATTTGTTTTCCAGAAAGTTTTACTATCAGGAAACCTTGGTATAACATGTCAGGATGGATCACAGTTCAAACAGGAATGACAACAACAAGAACAACAACAAACAAACACACAAATAAAGGTCTTACCTTTTCCCCTTTCAGCTCCTGAAGGCACTTTCGGTAGCTGATGGAAACGAAGATCACTGATCAAAGACAGATGATATCCAGATATATATAACAATGATTATTCTCAAGGTGTCCTCCTGTTTGTCCAAGTCAGCACTTCCATCGAAAGTGATGCACTCCCATAAAAAAGGGGTGAGATGGGTGGTAGCGCCGGCAGACAGAGATGGATAAAGTGAACACAGTGATGTCTCTGAGCTCGTTATACTCCTTTGGTGTGATTGGTGTGATTGCAGTGGGCTAATGAGTGGAAGACTCAATGTGGCAGTCTGTTATAAACCTTTTCATCACGTTGGTCTGCGAGTAAATATCCAGTGATGTGTTCCTTTTTTTTCAAACCAGGGCGATGCGGGGGGGGG
>BEXV01002166.1:14976-27485 GCA_003118195.1 Hemicentrotus pulcherrimus | reverse complement strand
GGGTGATTTTTGGGGGGGGGGGGGGGGGGGGGTAATTGTCCGGTCGCGTCTTTACCTTGCCTTGCAATCTCTTACTGTCTGTTATTTTTGCTTTAAGTAGTTAATCTTTCCAATGGATTCTTTACATGAATACTGAACAAGTTTGTGAAATAACGTAGTCAAAATTGACTGATCGACTTTCAGGAACATGAATTCCCTGTGGCATGAGATGATTCTCTTTGTTGCCGTACTTCTTTTACGTTATAATTGTTATTTGTAGCCTTCATTGTTTCATTACATCTATCTTTAGGTGTTAAGAGAAAATACGCTTCTCGTTCGGGTACCCCAAAATAAAGAGAAAGACTGATACTTCTATTGTTTTAATCTGCTTCATTCGAAAACATTATTTAGATTTCGTGATGACGTAATGACCTTCATCCTAATGTCCAGTAGCACTCTCGTATAAATACTTGTTTAGTATCTTCAATGTATTTTAGCGCCGCAAATGTTTAGTGTCTTATGACAGGGTATTTTTTTAAACATACAAGGTGCAGGGGCGTTTCCATGAATTTCAGAAAGGGGGGGAGGGGGGGTTCATTTTTTTAAATCTCGGCAAAATGATTTATGTTCGTTGAATATGATTTTTTTTTTACCTGCGCAAGCATAAAGGGAAAGTCCACTCTGGTTTTAAATGGGAGGAACGGGTCAGTGTAAATTTGAGCAACATTCGATTACAAAAAAAAAGTGATTATTTTTTAGAGTTGCGATCATTCGTACACAAATTGGCAACTCTATGTAGTTTATTGCGATTTTCTCTCCCACTCGCTAGGTAGAAATAGAAAATATTAATTGACACATGTTGTCCGACATCAATATTGAAAATGAAAGTTTATGATATTTCCCTACAGAGTGGATCGGAGAGGTCCTCGCATGCAGTATTACAACTTTAAAAATTCAACACGTTTATATTTTTAATCGGATACTGCTTAAAATGTTACTAGTTTATCTCGTTTTTTAGATGAATTGTATTTAGATCTCTTTTTCGAAAGTATTTATCCTCAAAGTTTTAACGAGATATTAGGAAGTTTGGCTCACTAATTTCTCAATTTAAACTACCATCAACGAAAAACGGAAAGAAGCTCTACCGGAAAAATATCAACAACAAATCGGCGGAAGTAATTAGCTCAATAGAAGGTCAGACCATCAGTCTCGTCGTCGAGACCGAAACACATCATTTCCAGACCAAAAACAAACTTTAATTTCTCCGAACAGCCTTAAAATGAGCCGATATGAATACGGATTGGCAGTGTGATCGAGTTATGAAGCGTCTAACCCCAGCATGTTCAAACTTGAGCGGAACAGAAAACAATTAACTTTGACTGTCCTGTATGCATTAATCGAAATACGCTCACGTATAAAAGAGATGGTTTCGTATTTATTGCTATGACAGCTTTAGGATTCCCCGAAAACCGGATGGATATGATAAAATAAATGCGTATCAATTTCTAATTACACATAATGGAATTGTTTAAAAAAACAACAACACACTTTAGCATTTACATATCGGCGAGCCAAAGGCACGAAAAGCGGAACCGGCATATTTCTTAAATAATACGACTCCCCGAAAAAGGATAAAAAAAAACAACAAACATTGTTTTATATTTTAGAAAGGATTATAATGAAACCCACCTTTTATTACTGCTGCATGCTTCAGACTGACAGCGAAGAAGTATTTCAGAACCCAGATACAATTTCCTCCGCTTCTTACTGTTTTCCAATTACGTCACTAATAACATCTTTTGGAATGAAACCGATTTGGATTTAACTCCTTTTGGAAGGAAACGTCGAGCCACTCCCGCCACCCATCCCCTCCGCTATAATTCTCCCTAGGAGTATTAGCTAAGAAAAGATAACCAACAGTCTTTTTCAAGACTACACCAACAGTCTTTTTCAAGACTACACCGACAGTCCTTTTTCAGGACTCCTCAATTCTCCCTCTCTCTCACATGGTGCGCCCGCAAGCCTACTGTTTAAAAATGATATTGTACCTAAATTTGTTCATAATTAACGGCGAAATTTTAAGATGTGATACAGTGCATTTAATCCCGTGTAGGAAATCATTATCTTAAGACAAAAAACATTTTAAAAATTAAATATGGATTTAGCTCCTTTTGGAATCAAGCTCTTCATATATATCTTGCCAGGTAAACCAAGTTCAACACCACACTCCTCATTCTACTGTGATGTTCTAAATTTCTCATTTTGTTAACTTTAAGCAATGACAATAAGAAGTTTTGAAAGCCTCTTTGGAGCTCGAAGGGCCTTATTTCAAATAAACATAGGGAAGAAGAAGAAACAGAAGAAGAATAAGAAGGAGGAGAAAAAGAAGAAGGATGAAAGACCAAACATAAACAACAATTGATATAATTAAATTGAGAAGCATAAACAATAGGTTTTCCCTTGTGTTATAGGCTACTTTGTCATATACTGTGCGTGTACAAAAAAGATGTAACCAACCCTGGAAACTCGTATTAAATTAAAAAGTCATATCCAATATGACTTTGAAACCTATTTCATTATGAAGAGTAACTCATTTTCCACCGAATGATAACTTATTGAATTTTTTTCTGCCACGGGAGACTGAGCATCAGGGTCTTTCATAAGTGTGGTCAAAATCGCCTTGTACCAAGCTTGGGCTGATGGAACGAATATGGGTCGGGCCATATGCATGTGCTTCTTGGGTCTTAAATCCTTTTTGATGTTTAACTATGCCTCGTGATTCTGTAATTCATTGTTTAAAATTATACAATGTATCTAGACTTTCACATAACCATAGGATAAGCTAACATTATTTTGAAAAGCCTATACGAACCGCTTGTCTCAAGATATCAACGCTCTCTCTGCTCGCTTGTCATTTCACATGCGGAAGGAGCATAACGTGGTTATTTCGAATAATGAACGAAAACTCAAATGTGACTTAGCTCAAATTTTAAAAAGAACACATATGATGATAAGTATACAGAAATAGACAGGAGACTTTCATTAAGAAAATAACATCCCAAATAAAATTTATTCATTTTGGATCACTCAATGAGAAGGTGACCTTAAACAAAGGATGCGAATGGAGTCAAGATTGTAATTATTATAACGAAGATCATAAATTTTGTTGGTATAAGCATTTCCTTGAGTTAGAGTTGATATAAACACCCTTTTTTAACCGCCTAGTTATCAATGTAAAAAAGTGAGCAATTGTTTTTGAAATGAGATACAAAACACCTAATGGCGTTTGACCCACATGCATTGCTTTAACCCAAACCTGGTACAAGCGGATTTTGACAATAATTTTTGAAAATCCTGCTGTTCAGTCATGCTTAGCAGCACAATAATGAACATAACATCATTAGACAGGATATTACCTACTTTTTTTATTGCTATATGATTCAAGGTCACATAGTTTATAACCGTTTGATTATAAGCTACCAAAGTTGAGTACTCTTTTTTGTAATACACACTGTTTTTACATTGCGAAGTATTAATGATTTAACCAAACTATCCGGTCCTTGGGCAAAATCTGTACCGGAACATGAGGATCCGTTATTTAATGAAATGTCACTTTATTAATTGTCACGCCGCTGCTTTTGAATTCCATTTCCCTTCTGTTAACCGACGTAACAAATATAATTTACCCTGGTAAATAAGGATATACACATGAAATGGGAAATCCCTAAATGAATTGTATACGTTGTGATTGTAAATTGTTTCTTTGAAACACGCCATGGTAGTATCCAACCTCAAATCACTCAAGTCAATTAGTAATTTCTAGGTAACTATTAGGGATCGCCAATATCACCATACGTTGGTTGGATAAATGCTGTTGTTTTAACGAGTATCATAAACGTAACGATTTATAGCCGATGTCGTTGAACGGATGGGTGAGACGCCATTTAAATATTCTACTTTTTGCCATGCTTTTCCGCAATGCAAAGTATAAATTATTTGCCAATGTTGTCAGAATAGCCATACTTTTCAAAATGGTGGGAAAAGTAGTCAAATTTTCTTCATCCCCCTTTACATTTTTCATTATTTCTTTTTCCTTCTGTCAATCTTTCTCCCCCTTTCTCCCTCTCTTTCTATCTATTTATTTATCTATCTGTCTATCTAGCTATCTAAACAATTTAGTCCCCTTTCTATCCTTATTTCTCCCCCTCTCTCTTTATCTCCCTCTCTCTCTTTATCTCCCTCTCTATGTCTTTCTCTAATCTCTCTATCTGTCTCTCTTCCCCCAAAGCAGGGTAGGCGAAACATCTACCCTTTTCATTTCCCAGAGTTCATAGTTGGTATTAAAAGGTTTTTCATTGGGGAAACGAAATCAGCAATGTGTTCCAAAGAAACTGTAAATCTCTTATATTTTGGAGTTGATCGGAATCATTGTCTGTCGATTCGGACCTGTTAAAGCTGGCCACTATAGGCTTAATCAGATATGAATTTAATTCACGTTTCGGATAACGCGTTACATCTCAATCTGTGGGGACGCGTTAATGCACCTGTGAGCCGGACTTGTTCTCCTTTTGATATCAAGGAGTGACCAAACTCAACAGAAATCAAAATGCAATTACGATATTAATTTCAGGGATTGCAGTAATAAATAGAATGCTCAATCTAGGTCACCAGCCTCCTAGAAAAAAATGATACTTCAGGTAATATAGTTTTAAGTATTTTATCCTCACAAGGAGTGGCGGAACCTTTATTTCTTAATCGGAGCATCGCTAGAGAGATAGAGAGAGAGAGAGAGAGAGGGAGAGAGGGACCCTTTATGTATTAAAGGGCGCCTACAGAAAATTGAAACATTTTCACACACAACGACTCGTAATTTTTAAAAGCCCGTTTTATATTATTCTCTTTCCACGGCTGACAATATTAAAACGGTCATGGATGTAGCTTTATCGGTCTGGATACCGTAGCTGTTTATGTTTTGCTTTGTTTGTTTGTCTTTGCGAGAGAGCGTCGACACTCTGGCAATAATATTCTGGCATACAAGTTAGCTTCGTTGACTTATACTTAAGTTAATGGTGTTTCCTATACCTGAGGAATATTATTATTAAAAATATTATCAGATTGAAAGCAAAGCTTACAAGTAATTTGTGTTTTGACGTTGTACTTTATTACGTCCTTGAAATGTGTTAGGTTTCACGTATATTGACGATCGAATGCTCACTCTCCTCCCTTCCATCATATCCATTGTGGACATAGCGGTAAAACTACATTTTAGACCAATTGCTTCATGGCCTATGCCCAAAATGGTTAATGCGTAGTTGCATGGCGACCGATTAAAGAGTTTATTATTTTAAAAAAACTCACCTCATTTTGCCTGTGTTTTTGGATCCGGGACTACTATATCTTTTTGAACTGTGTTGTGTATTATTGCGATTATGACCGTTTTCAAGCGTCAAGAACGTCAACAGAACTAAAGCATGTCTGATACAAACCTATATTAATAAATCTTCGCCGATTTTGTTTTCTTTCTTTCTTTTAGTTTTTTGTGAAATATGTAACATTTTCAAGGGCAGCCTTTATATCGTCATGATAATACAGTGCAGTTAAGTCATTGAGACAAATCGGTATAGCTTATAGATTTTTCTTTAAACCAGTTTCATATTGAGTTTATTTATGTATATTTTGTCGATATAACAATCGCCATTATCATTACACAATCATATTTAGTAAAAGGCTGTAAAATACACTTAAATACGAGTATTACACCGGTTAACTCACTCTTTCTTTACTCCACACCAATATGAAAGTAAACTGTAAGAGTCGATTGTATGGAAAACCTTTCAAAAGATATTGAAGAACAAAAACAGGTTTGCCCTAAGCTGATTTGAGTTGGCCGGATGAAAAATTCCATTATTAGGCTTATATCTACGCAAAAGCTAGGCGAGGTGATTTCTTTGATGATGATATAAATCTGGATTTAAGTACTGCTTTTGCTATTCGATAGATGGCCGCAAGAATGTAGAACATATCAATATCAAATATAATTTGTTTTCACCCAAACTTCAAAAGGCTTTAAAAAGATATACGTAATATAATATATATACTATTAACGCGCTAGGAGCACGAGGGATTGACGGAAATGTTATTATTTTTATTTGTATTATTTTTGTTCCAAACCTTTCATTCCAAAGACCTACAAATCTAGGTATCTAACAATTCATCGACATAACTATAATCCTTTTTAGTGAGCTTTGCCAAGATTTGATCCAAAATATCAGTAATGGTTTACATTATAATATTTAACCTCAAAATTTCATAAAACATAACTTTATGAAAATAAAATGCAAAATAAATTTGGGTTCAGCCTATGAATAATTATTAACAGCAAGTAGCCTATGATAACACACTAATATCAGCAAGGTTAACTATTTCAATGCAGGGCTTTTGGAGAGAGCAGTACTCTACTGAAGAGGCTACCTTAGGCAATAAATTCATATTATCATTATTAGCATTACCATTGGTATTATCATTAGTATTATTTTCATTGTTATGATCATTATCATTATTGTTATGATCATTATCATTATTGTTATTATGATAATCATTATTGTTATTATAATAATTATGTTAATTATTTGTTATAGTATCAATATTATGATTAGAAGGCCTATTAGAAGTAGTCGTAGTATTATGACATAATCATTTATCATTTACAAAATTTTGATGAAAGTGGAATCGTTTATTACGGAATTAATGATTTTTCTCACCCACGCATTTTCAGTGTTTTGTACCGATCGAACTCCGGAAGGCTAATTTTAGGGTGCTGCCTCAATGCTTGACTTGTTACGCAAACCTAAATTAGCTCTGGAGGGGTGTGTGTAAATTCCGAGTCCCATGGGAATATGGCGTATTTGGCTTCACCCTGTGACCCCATTTTTTGTATTTCTCCACACAGTGCCTTCCATAATGTCAAGTATGTAGGGAAGGTGGGCGGGATATAGGCTCTGAAGTGGCGGTTTTATTTGTCTAAGCAAGCCATCCTCATGAAATTCGTAAAACAAACAAGGCGAAGCCTGATCCTATATAAATACAATTTTAATGACTTCCAGTAATAAAGCTAGGGATACAGCTAGAAGGACTACTTGAAGAATGAAGAACTAATACATAGATAGATATAAATATATCATCTCCGTTTTGTTATAGATCATACATTCTCATCATTGTTATTATTTTATCTTCATTAAATGGGCTATGAAATCACAGAGAGATGGCTCAGTGGTCAAGCCCTGTAATATTATATAGATAAACTATGTAAAAACAAACAACAAGTTTAAAGCGTTTTTTGTTCTTTCCGCATTATGATGATCACAATCATCAATTATTTAAATAGAAAAAGTAACGAAGATGATATGCAAATGATGATAGATATTATGCTACTGCCGTTACTAATATCTGTTAATTAAAAAAATATATCAACAATTAACTGATACACAGAACAAAAGTACTTCGGACGGTAAATGCTCGTTTTCAAATGAAATCTGTTTTATTGTTGTAAAGAAAATCTCTGAAAAGACAGAAGTAAAATTCCAAATACACGTTTTTATTATCTACCAGTATTTCCATGAAAGCTCATGGAAATTAGATGTATAGGCCTAAAAATCAACCCTACAAAGCACTATAACTTACATAATAAATAGTGATTGTGTAGACGGGTATACCATTGTATACTCAATCTAAAAAGTGTATCTATTGAATTTGAATAGACAAATATTCATGTTAATTTGGTTGAATCTTTAGCGTTCCTATAAGAAACCCTCTCTTTTGGACCAACTTCCAGATATGCATTTTCCAGATAGATTTAACCTATGACAATTATTTTTAGACAACTGGTCGTTTAATGTTTCTATAGTGGGATACCTGTTCGCACACAATATGCCATATGTAATAGGGATCAATATGTTTTTAAAAAATATTTTAAGGTAAAGGCTATTAATATACATGTAACAGTGTCAAGACAGGTAGGTTACTCAGACTTACCTCCGCAGTACTATTGGCGGTGGAGATGTGCGTGATGAAAAGAGTTTCGCAAAAGTTACATTTGCCATAGATTTTTAGGAATTATCCGAATTTCTCCTATCATTTCTTTGTAATAATGTAAAATGTGACTTATATACACAATTGAGGATATGAAAAAGATTAATAAAGGCTCCATAAGTTAAAGAGAACTCTCATTTATCGCAGGGACTATGTTCCCTTTTAGCCTTTTCTAAATTTAATTGTCATTGTTTAACAAATTTAGTAATCATCTCCCTCTTGCATTAACTTGGAATTAATAATGTAAAATGTATCTTAGATGAAACTTCACATTTGGGGAAGGTAAATGAAGGATACAAATGAAAAATCCCTCATTTTGAATCAAAGGGACAATGCATGCTTTGGACCCCCCTTAAATAGTTTAGCTGCCATATTAAATGTTAATAAGTTCCTTTTTCTTTCTTTCCATTTATGACTTAATGTAGACCTGTACTAGAGTATACGTGCTTCGAATTGATTCTTGTTCGGCAATATAATAATACAATGTTTTATATATTCTGTACATCAGCCTGGTTTTACTACATCTTAACTACTCCAACTATATTTGGGGAAATACTTATAAATCACATCTGAACAATTATATATTTCAAAGAAGAAGTCTCTAAGATAATAAACAAAGTCACAATTGCAAAGTCCAAGTATACTACATGTTTAAACATGTGCAAACTTTGCCTTTGTACGATTTGAATTCATTCAATACTAGAAATTGTATGTACTTTGTGAGACATACAGTGAAGCTGCAAATCACACAGAAAGCGTGACGAGATTATCAAGAACTGGCGGAAGCTAAAAGAAACTGACCGCTATAACCATGCAGGCTCTGCTGAATGAAGCGAGACAACACTCCAAAGTGAAAATTGCATGGTGCAAAGATGGTTGAGTCATTGCTCTGTGAAAAGGAAACACAAAACTCATTCGATCAACGGACGATCTAAAATCCGTCAGAAACTGTCGAGATGAAATATTGACTTTCTCCCGTAATGAACTCTATTTTTGAGAAAAGTTTAATAATCACTTACTTCGAATTATTCTTTTCTTATTTGGTATGTACTTACCGATTGTCAATTTGGCGGCTTTTAGAAAAACCCTTCAACAACCCATGCTTCAATACCTTTACAGGAAGGAAAAAAAACTCTAGCAGTTTAAAATAAAACATTTTGTATTGGAATATTTATTGATTTATCGAAAGCTTACGATATTGTTGAGCATTCAATTCGTTTGTCAAAATAGTATTTTTATGGAAGACCTTGGATCTCATTTCAATTTTTTGAAATTATTTATACAATCGTCTCCATCATATTATGTTTAAATAGTATACTTCCGATTTTTCTGTTATTACATGTGGAGTCCCCCAAGAATCTATCTTAGGTACCTTATTATTCTTAATATGAATTAATAATCAAGTTAAACCTTTGAAATCTAAGAATATTATAAGAACGCCGATGACACAACTCTTAGTTGTTTTTTTTACACAACCTGATATTAAGGATGTTGAAAGAATTTTATGAAGAATTGAATAACGTGACCAAGTGGTTTAGATGTAGACGATTGATTCTTAATCTGAGCAAAGCCAACGCATATTTTGAATGTTATAGGGTTGATTTTCATGGAAGTAGAAGTGCTGTCCACGTGTGAACGGGATATAAGATAGCTGCATTTTTCAATTATCTACGAAGTTTATGGTTATAATACTATATTTCGTTATTTCATTTTGCCATTTTGTGTTTTTTTACAAAACAGCTGAAATCTAATTTGATATTCTAAATATCAATGGATTAACAAATAATACTTACCTGTAATATATTTATTTGATTCTTTTCCCAACATTATTTTTTCCTTTCATTTTTCTTTGTCATCATCATTTTTTTTATGTGTAGTCTTATCACTCCTAGAAACTCTTTAAAACTAAGATAACTGTATCCTTCAAACTATTATATACAGGATTTTCCATAGTTATGTTATTCATTTTGGCATATTTAATGGATTGTTTATCTTTATTCTTGACATATCTTAAATGATTTATATTTGTTTTAGATATTGTATTAATGTCATATTTAATTGTTTTTATATAGATAACGAACTACGGAACAAAATATTTTTCATGAGGAGAAAAGTAATATTTTTGAATTCAAAATTAAAATATCCCGGCATTCAAAACGACAATTTGCATTAACCCAAGGTGAGACTTATATTCACCTTTAATTCCGTAAATGGCGCTCGTGTGACGAAATGTAACCAATTACCCACCTCTATAAAATTAAGTTCAACTTTACCCTGTTTTTAAAAGCTTTGTAGCAAATACCTATTTGAAAATTTGTTAAAATACAGTATTTCGCGTAGGTATGCATGTCTGTAAGCAGTAGCGTGTGTGTGTGTGTGTGCGTGTGTGTGCGTGTGTGTGTGTGTGTGTGTGCGTGCGGGTGTGGGTATGGTTATTGAATTATATTGAATTTAATTGTTTTATACGGGGACCCTATTTACAAGCAATTTGCTTTTTTGTGTTCCTGACCTTATATTTGATTTGTATTTTGTATGATTTTTATATTCTATTTTCTATGGTATGTTTGCCCTTAATACATGTATACGATTTAATAAATCTAATTCAATTCTCCAAATCAAATTTATCTACTCAATATGCTCGTGTGCTTAGTTTAAGGACTGACCACTCATCGCTAACCAATGCTCGTTGGCTCATTGGTGAAGGCAATAATTCTGATCGTTTTCTAATTCACGCAACTTTAAAGATGGCGCTGTACAAGTACAGTTAATGCAACACATTCATTTCTCTCCATCCATAACTTTGAGTATAGAATCAAGTGTAAAACGAATTACGTGTATTATGATTCATGAATGAGAGAGAGAGAGAGAGAGAGAGAGAGAGAGAGGGGGAGCAGCAATGGCGGAGGATTGTTGCAAGAGGTTAAGCACAATCGTTGCTTGCTAAAAACCGATTTCCCCTGAAATTATAATGAGACATAAAGCTGAAGAAAACTATGGTCGACAAAAAAATGACAATTTCTGAAACACGTTTAGAAAACATAAACAATAGAATGAATAAAACATAAATGTGATCATGATGATCTTCAAGTTCGAAACAACCAAGCAAAACTCGGGAAAGATGCAAATGAGGGTAGACTTGTAAACAATAATTTATTGCATATACCGACGCGATGGCCCGATGATTCGAAATTGCCCAATCCTCCTGAATAATAGGATTGTAGGGATAACAAGAGGGGTTCAGTGTTAACACGCTTGGGGCTACCGTGTGTAAACAAAACATTATTTCTTCCTTATTATCTACACAAATGATTCAAATATCTATTCTCATTTTCATCATCAAATTTAATATGGTAAATCATGAACCTCAAAAAATCATCTAATTGAAAAACTGGGAAACGATAGTTTTAATAATTTCCAAACTGTTATTCTCAGAATTCAATAGTATGAATAATTCACTGATCGATGTACAGTGCTAAATCATTTCTAACATATGAAGACATGAGCAAAACACCTGAAAAAGTAAAACATTTAGATATCTCTTGATACTACAGCAGGTGTAGCGAAGTGTCTTTCAAAGTGGGGAGAGGGGCACCAACAAAAAAGGGCACTTTATGGAAAAAAGGGGGCACCTACAAAAGGAATCTTGAAAGTGAAAATATACAATTTTTAGACAATTGGAAGTCTGTTATCAAAACTTGTCAATCAGCTGTTTCGGCCATTCGCAGAATTGGACAGATTAGGCATTATCTTAATCGTAAATCTATTCCAATCCTTGTCCACTCCTTAATCATATCCCTTGTGGATAATTGTAATGCTCTATTCTATGGTCTACCCCCCAAAAAATTGAATCGTGATCAGAGAATACAGAAAACAGCAGAGAGGCTCAAAAACAGGCGCTCGCTCTATAGACCCAATTTCACCTATATTGTTTGATCTCCATTGGTTGCCAGTTGAAAAACGAGTATTTTTCAAAATAATCATTTTATGTTTTAAAGCTCAGAATTACCCTCTCCACACCACATATCAGAACTTGGTCATCAATTCACACCAAGACGCAACCTCAGATCATCCTCAAAATATCTTATTTCTGTTACGCCTACTAAGGCGCCTTGGATTAATTCTCATGTGCGAGAAGCTGCAGCTTTTTAACCTGAGAGCGCTTGCTGTAAAACTGCATTGAGTGAAACCCGGATGCGCGATTTGCCCACGCAAAGCTGCATTGTGCGTGTCCGAAGACCGTGACGGCTTTTTCAAGCCAGAAAAAGCGCGATTAATTTTCGGTAGCGTACAAAGGTGCTTACCTACCAGTACTAGCCACCTCATGAATAAACATAAGTATATGACGTCACGCACTCGCCACGAACTCGCCACGCCTACTTTACCCTTTCCATTTAGCGGGTATAATGTTGTCTCCTCTATTTTCGTTGTATGTACGGCCGTAT